>JAQFXP010000021.1:0-71774 GCA_034693685.1 Belba bartosi | reverse complement strand
GGAGGGAGGGAGGGAGGGAGGGAGGGAGAGAGAGAGAGAGAGAGAGAGAGACCTGAGTGTAGGATACAATGGACTACTGGAGTGGCAGCTATTTTGCTGAAGCACTCAATGCACAAGAAATTAGTCGCGAAATCGCTGATTGTCTGAACGTCTAATTCAATGATTATGTTCGACACCAATGGAAACGCAAATAGAAGTCAAAACTTGTTATCAAATTGTTGTCTGATTTGCAATGAAAGTAAATTACATTTTAAGTCAAGTCTTAATCTGTTATTCGCCTATAAGTTGAATCAAATCAATGCAATTATTCTTCAATTATTTTTTTAGATAATTAAAACAATAATAAAACTGTAGTTAAAACTAAGTTAAATTGATAGTAAATTTGTAAGTTTTGGCAAATTTTAACATTAGCTAAAGTACAGCATCTGTTTGATCATATTAAACATTTATTCAATTAACATTGACTAAAATTATCAAACAATTTTGTATTGACTAAAACCGCACACTTTGAACAAAAAAAATTAATTTATTACTAATGAGAATTGGAAGCGAAATAGACTTTTCATAATTATCTAAATTTGAATCAAATATCTAATTGATGTAAAACATCTGAGTCTTCATACAAACAATTCGAACACAATTTAAACTGAACTTTAAATATGCAAAACAAGCCCTATATGTCAAACATTTATACTAATGCCCGGAATGTACAGAATTGGTATCGATTATAGAACAAGATTTGAAACAATGTTGTCGACTGACAGACAAAAGCAAAGTTAAGTATTTGATATATCATGAAAATGTGAGCATTGGTTCATTTAATCGATCATTCATTTCAACCGTTAAGATAATGAAAATATAGAAATCAATTACTGTTTGTTAAGAACATTACCCATTAGTTGAGCCCTGGCTTCGCTTTTTCTAACTGTTCTTAATTTGATTTTCTTGCCATTTATGTTCAGATTCTTTCTCTCATTTAATTGTTTTGTCTCTCATTTATGCCCTAAAGAACTTCACTCTTCAAACACAACATCTATTGTCTATATTTAATAAACTCAATAATATGTTGTATTAAAGCGTTCGCTTGAAAATTAATCATTTAATTATTATATAATGTATATAATATATAGTCTATTATAAGCTTTTTGTAATGTTTTTCGCTTTTATACTCCAATTTGATGGCTTTCAAAGTGATGAAACAAATTCATTAAAAATTAATCACATCTTAAATGGAAAAAACAAAAAATAATGAAAATTGAAATATTCTTCACATAATAAAAGTTGTAATGAAAAGCAAAAAACAAAAGACAAAATTCTTTAAATAACTATTTCGTAGTTACTATAGCAATCATATGAGACTGTAATGAAGAGACAGAACAAATTGAACAAAAAAAAAGTTCGATAACTATTCGCTCAATTAGTTTTCCGATAAACTATTTTTTTAAATATATATTTTTTAGCAAAATATTGAAGAACTCAATAAATTTTTTTGTTGAAAAAATAAATTGTTTTCAAAGATAGACTAACTGTTGAAAATATACTTTACTTTATAATCATATGTAATCAAACAGTCAGTCATTACGTGTTTTTAGTTTTTCTCGATGTTTTTTAACCAAAGATAAAAATTTGTATTATTTTCAGTTCATTTGTTTTGGGTTTAATGCTTTAGAGTTAGTTCTGTTTCTACACCATTAGGTAAGACATCCGAAGAAAGAGTGAATTTTGTGTTACATTCGGATAATATCAATAGATTTGAAATAAGACCACTTGACTTGAGTTGGTTTTTGAACAAATTTTCAGTAAATTTTTCTTCAAAAAAGCTTTTGATGCATGACTTGTAATTCAGAAGTGATTTCGATATTTCTTTAGATATACTTTTATGCGATTCCCTGATTCTCTAAACAAGAATTGATTTTTTATCGTATTTTTATAATGCATTTCGAAGCGATGCATAACTTCATTGATTTATTGTTGAATTTTCATATAAACTAATGCATCGAAAACCAGAGAATTGTAGTCTTTGGACTATATTGACTATAGAGAGTATTCTGAGGACATTCCTCTAGACATCTCTTGTCAGTAAACTTTATGAATAGAAAGTTTTTACCAATACCAATTAATTTTATAAATTTCTAAATAAATTAATTAAACAATTAAAATTTAAACGATTAAATTCATCCTGTCAGTAATTACTCATATATACTTTTTAATTAAACACAGTTTTAGAACAATTAGTTATATATTCAGTTAATATCTCATTTTTAAAATAAGAAAATTGCATTAATTAGTTAACAAAGTAAAAAGTGGTAAATGTTTAGCAAAGTTTATCACTATTCAGATATTTTGATTTCTTTTAATGGATATTACAAATGCTAAAATACTATTTAAAAATATAATTACAGTTAATAATCAAATTTAAAAAATTGTAATTTTAAGTAAAATAAATATATTTAAATATAGAATTAATTAACTTTGCAATATGCAAAATTTCTTTTGAATCTTGCTTGCTCATAATGTTATTAAATTGTAATCGTTACACTGTAATTTGTTTCCAATTTAAAGTACTGCATATGAAATGAATTTTACTCAATATAACGGCAGCTGTCGGTGAGATTTAGACATTATTTAAACTGCCAAGTAAAAGTCTATATTCAGCTTTAAAAAGATTATTAGTATTTTTAAACGTATGAAACAATTAAGGATTAATTATGTTGGCTTTAATCAAAAATAGGGATACTTTTTTAATTGTAATCTTAAACCAAAATAAATCAAGAATTGATTGGTAAATGTTCTTGTTAATTTCATTATGTTTAAAAATACTAAAGAATATTCTTAATGCCAGAAAAGTAATGTCTTAATTGTGACAAATATTGATTAAGACGTGCTTTTAATGAATTTAAATAATTCTTAATATTGTTTATTTCTTTTAGAAATAAGTATATGATTTAAAAGTACTAAAAATAAATATTTAATCCAAAAAATGGTAAAATATTTGTAAAATTTATTTAACTAAATATGTTTAGTATTTCGAAGTATTTATTTGTAAAACAAAAATTTAGTTTTTATATAAAAAATTAATATTTTGAAAACTTTGAGATTAAATTTCGGTCGGAATCTTCTGATGGAGAAAAATGTCTAATTTGATGGACAGTAATAGACAATAAACTTGAAGGAAAACCGATATTATTAAGTAAATGAGAAAAAACAAGTGAAGCATAACGTTGTTGTCGAACGAGTCGTTATCCTCTTTAGAATTGCAAAACAAGACCAAATCAATCGTTAAAATGATAAATGTTTGGCTCAAATCTTACCCAAAAATATGTAAAAACAGTTGAATGTAAGCGCAGATCCAATCCAAATGAGATTCATAAAAACTAAAAGCGGAAACATTACGCGCTTTCCGTCTTTGAAGCTCAGGTATGCGAACGGACCCACAAATACTTGCAGTATTGAGAACATTCCGAGGAAAGACAGATAGTCTTGTCTATACAATACGGCTAACACTCCAATCACTACAAATAGTAAGCCTAAGAGTTGACAACAAAATCTAATTAATTGAAGCAATGATTAGACCGAAAACAAATAACTATTAGACCAAAAGCACAGGACGTGTAGCTGAGGAGAGTTGTGGTGATTACAATCGTTTCGATGTTTTCGTTTTCGGTGATCGCATACCAAAACGTTTTGTCCGCCAAAACATTTTTCGATACATTATTCGGTAAAGTCCTAATGTCTGCTAAAAACTCTTTCAATCGCTTATCATTCAATTTATTCGGCATTTTCTCTCAACTTTTGTTTTAATATTTTGCTAATCAATACAGTTGTAGAACTTTACTCGTATTGAATTAAATTTTGAATTAATAACAATTGAAAATTCAAATTAATTAAAGTGAAAATGTGCATGCGATTACTTTAGCATAATTTTAAAATCAACAATAGTTTAGTTTCTTTAGTATTAATAAGTGATTGCCTTTCGCTTATATTCTCTTCAGAGCTATAATCCAACCTTCCAACTGGCCAATATACTTTTCGCCATAATGCAATTCGTAAAATCCTTTTGGTCAATATGCATTTAGCCAAACCAACTTATAACAACGTTATTTATACACAAGATAACAAATTAAAATGATAAAAATACAGATTAAAAATAAAAATAAGTTTTTAAATTAAAATATTAATACAGTATATACTTGATTATAGCAATACAATGCTGAGGCACCAAAAGAAAAGTAGTAATGTTAAATGCACCGGATTATAACAAAATTGGATTTTATCAACGTATGATTTTTAAAACTATTTTTACGCATCAAGTGATTGCTAAAATCGAGTTTATACTGTATTATTATAGAATTATTACAATATTTAAAAATATTAATTAATACAATTAAAATTTTATCACAAGTTTTCTTATAATTCCGTTGATTGTAATCATATCAAAAAAATTTGAGAGTAGAGTATAAAATATGTTTGAATTAATTCAGAAATACTGTTGGCAAAATGCATTATTTTTGTACCAAATGCATATTGACAAGATGGATTTAATCTAGTTTGAGTAAAGGGAATCAAATGTCAGACAATTTATAACCGATTTCTTCTTTAGGATAATTATCTCTTGTTTTGCCCTCTTTTGTAATTAATATCTTTTCCAATATTAGAATTGTTTAAAATTAAAAAACAAAAACTTAAATACATTTATTAATACAAAAAATTTATTCTATCGATATGTTTGATTAAATTTTTAAAAATAATTGTCCGCAATTTTGGAGTTAGAAAATTGAAAAAAAAAATTTATAAAAAAACTAATTATTAGTTTGAGTTTGAATTAAATTATTTATTAGTTTTAATGATTTGTGAAATTTAAAGCAAACAATGAATTTATCGGCAATTTTTCAAAATAACAATAGTTTCGAAAATTTGATTTTTTTTAAATAGCGCTCAAATTCGCATTCAGTCGACTTATTAATAATTCAGTCAATTGTATGTAATTTTAAAAATAAATACAGTATATGATTCAACATGATTACTTCCATAAATAATTCTGATTTAGTTTTAAATTAAATTTTGTTAATTGAAATAAATGAGTAATAAAGTGGTAATAAATTAAATTTAAAACTTAAATTAAGTTTAAATTAATGTTACTGTATAATACAAACGATATGTTATAATAAGAAATATGAGTATCTTTGACACAATAGTGAACAGTAGTCTTAAGGAGCAGTCATTCTTCTGACTTCAACCACAACTCGATCAGAGCTGGAATTGCCATTAGTTTCGGCGATCTCTTCATACGACGGCGGCGGAGGTTTAGTGTCGGACAAATTTTCGGGTGATAATACTTGGGGGTAATAACGCATACTATAAGTAGCGCTGGGAGTCTTGAGTGCAGTTATCACTTGATTATAAGTCGGCGGATCTGATGTTTCCGAAGACTGTTGCGATTGTCCGCTCTCTGTCTGACCTATTGATTGATTGGTTCTGTTTTTATTTGACACCAATTCATATACTGCAGCGAAAGGACCCATACATATGATGAATATTCCAATCAATATGAATAACATTCCTATTATTAAAATTGCATTATTAATACAAAATTGTTAGAAAATGTGATCAAATTTCTATGAAATGATTTAACGCTTCAATGAATTGCTAATTCAATATCAATTTATTCTCATTAATAAAGTTTTTTTTTGATTCAGTTTAATAATGTGCTGAAACGCAAAAATATTCTGTTTATTAATATTCAGTTAATTATTAATTATAAAAAATTTTAAAATGTAAAATAAAGTCTTTTCAGATTTACTTTATTAACATAATACGACAGTTATATTACAAAGTTTGAGCTAAGTAAAGGAATTTATCTATGCAATTTATATTTTCGGAGAAGTGATTTACAATTTGTTTTTTCATTTTAAACTAATGTCACTTTTTTAACTTAATTTTTATTTCTAAATTTTACTTTGCTCATATAGGTACAGTATATGTAATTTACATATGATAACAGTAACATATGATAAGCAAATAGTTATATGTTTTAAGTTTTGCAAAATGAACAATATTTATAAGTTATAACATTAATATTTGTTCCAAAAGCCCGAATTCATACAAAATTTTCGTCTAAATTTGATTGACAATAAATATAAATAAATAATACTACAAAAGTAGTAAGCTGTTACGACAGAATAATTTTTTGATAAATTAAAGTTTAACATATGAAATATTAACTAACTAGTAAGAATTAAATACTAAAAAATATGTTATAAAAATTCTATAATAATTGCAATAACATTAAATGAATAGAAAAAAATGAGTCGAAGAACTTACCGCTACTTTTAATGGTTGCAGAAGTGCTGTCAATAATAGCAGATCTCAGCACAATTCCTAGCGCTAGCATTATTGCACCTAGCACAACGGCACTCCAACAGCTATGTTTAAAAAAAGCCATGACACATTTTTTATTATATTTTGGGCAGCGACACATAAAAAGACTTCTTATTAGGGCCGCCATTTAAACTCTTGGGCTCTCAGTTGTTTAGGTGTAAAGATATTTAGAAACAATGGCTGAACTTATAGTTCAGACTAAATAGTTTGTCGAAATTCACGACCAAATGTTCAAAATGCAAGTTATGATTAGAACGCAAACAATGGTAAACAATAACTGCTTTTATGCCATTCATTGCTCAGATGTTTAGAACTTTTTTTAATTTGAGAGAAAATTAATTGCAAGTCATAACAAAGGTATAACCAATTGCAAGGACAGAATTTAGGTGTCAAAGAGGGCTTGGCTTGACTTGTTCTGACTCGGTTTGATTTGTCTTATCACAAACTTATTTCGATAAAACTTACGTCTAATTTCAAAATTAAATTATTTTACTTATCATTATATCATTTGATTGCTTCGATAAGTAAATCATTTTGCAGTGAAATTATAAACCAATGAAAACCAAATTTTGGTTTAAATAATGACAATTAGATGAGTAATGAATTTTTACATCTTTTGTATTACCATTACTTACAAGTTAGTTTGCACTTATTCAAACTGCATTACATTATCCAAACAAATTCATTACTTGTTACTTGTTCAATTATGTCAAATCAATTGAATTTTTAAAATTAATTTTTATCCCTTAAACGTCTGACTTAACTGTTAAGAAATAGAAGTTCATTGACGACAAATATTTACTTGTTTGAAAGTGTTTTCCAAAATTGTGTAATAATAATAATAATAATAATCTTTATTTTTATTTTCATTACTTTGCGAATACAAAAGTGATTTAAAAGTCATTATATATTTAATTTGTATTTTGCAACAGATTGTATAATTAATGACATTTAGATAATCTTTAAGACAACAATTTATGACATTTAGAAAAATACATAATTAATGAAATATTTGCGAAAATTGACGTCAGTTTCTGCTTATTATATATACAATAATAAACAGATAATAAAATATATTATTTTTATTTCTTTTTATTGAATTGAGAAATAAAACAAAATAATTAATTAAAAACTGTTCTATAGCTTACTTTTTTCACAACTTTATTAATCACAAAACTAGTGGTATTTGATCTTGCAACAAAAATAAATTCAAATTTAATTATAACAAAATAAGTTTAAAATTTGTAAAAAAACATTTTAAAACAAGTTTTAAAAAATAGTATTCGTTGTATAGAATAGACTCATTAGTCTGAACCTGAGATAAGTTCGTATTTGTTATTCCAACAGAAACTTTGTGACCAAACAATTGAATTCTTCGCTATATTTGTGATGAATATTATGCTTTCCTTTTGGAAATCTATGGAGTTTTGAATTTTTGATATTATTAATCAAATAATTCGGATGTTCTTTAGCGACGAGAGGGTCCAGATCTCCGTGAAGTACAAAACAGTTTTGATGGATGTTCTTCAGATCAGTTTTGCAAATGTCGTCGTATTTACAATAAGATTCAACTAAAGAGTTCCAAAGCCTAACGAATAGCTCTTCGCCATACAGTTCAATGAACGCCTGTTTTGCTTTCGGACTCCAATTGTTTGTGTCTTTGATATTCAAGAGAAGAGTTCGGTCTTCTTCAGTAACGTAAGAATTAGCCCCAAAAACCACTAATTTCTGTACGTTTTCCGGATTCTGAGCAGACATTATCAGAGCTGTTATACCGCCGTCACTCCAACCCAGGATTGAGTACTTCTCGATTCCAATTGTCTTTAAAAGTATAATCAAATTAACAATAAATTAAGAATTAAATTAAGCGTAAATGAAGTGACAGAATCACTGCAAACCCGCATCAGTTCGGCCGCCATTTTCGCGTCCGAACGATAAAAGTCATTAAAGTCCCGCTCCGGAGGTCTACTGTAGCCATAGCCGGGCGGATCCCAAGCTATTAAAGTAAACTCTTCTCTATTCATACCATTCAGTTGTGGAGTGAAGTCAGTTCGAGTCGAACCTAAAAATTAATTATAATTTGTTTTAAACTTTAAATTAATTTATTTAAACTTCAAACCAAACCGATAGCTCCCGGAAGTAGAAGTAGTTTATGGTTTCCATTGCCAACCCTTTCGTAATGTATATGAACGCCATTTACGGCTACTTTTTGTCCCATTTGGACAGATCTTTGACTAAAAGACATTGAAAATTAAGTCTAAGACTAATTTCAAAACAAATGTCATATTTATTCAAAATCAGTACTTAATTGCATTAAAATTTGTATTAATTTTCAAAAAATTAATCTTTTGAGCGACAAATCGGGAAATAATTTTATTCATTGTTTAAGTGATTAAATGCAAAAAATTAGTTAATTTAAAGTCCAATCAAATGAAGATTATAACAAAAGTTAGATAACATGTAAATCACGTGACTTTGTATTACGTAATAAAAACATTGAATTAAATGTAAAATAAAACGTTTAAAATACATACAAAAGCATTAATCAAATAAATAAGTTTTGAAGTTATGGGTTTAAATAATTACAACTATATGCGGACGTAATGTATGTGTGAATATGTTTGAGCGCCATTGGATACATAGACCAAAAATAATGGTAAGTAAACAAGTGATTGAAATCAAAGTTGAAAACAAGTATTCAATTGAATTGAATAAAATATAACGAAATGCAACTGTCGTTACATTTGAGCCCTAATCCAGATTTAATTCAATGTAAGGCTAAATACGATTTGATTTAATTTGTTGACTCATTTGAAATGATGTGAAACCATTGAGAAGTAACCGATTGTTTGGACAAAAACTTTTCAAACATTTTTGTTATTACAGTTAGTCTTACTTTCCCTTTGCCTATGAGTCTGAGTCTGAGTCTGAATCGGTTTTGCGCTAAAAATGTGTTTTCGTTTTAAGACATTTACGTCGAAATCAGATATTTCTAAATGTTTTGCCTTTTTCTAAACATAATGTTAACTCAATTTCGAAACTAATATAAAATTTCGTTAATTATAATAAATTTAATATTAATAATATCTTTAATTGTTTTGTTCGTTGTTTTCGACACAATTTTAGGTAAGAATTGCTTTAATTAAATGTTTTTAAAATTTAATTTTAATTAAAATTATTTTTTGTGCCAATAATTAGCGATTGTTTTGACTAAAGAACTGATTAAACAAATTAAAGATTAAAATGAAAGCCAAGAAAGTGTTGAACAGTAGTCAAGGAATGGAATACTTTAGTCAGACATCAGACCATCCGAAGAATGGGGTCAACGACGAGACGGAGTCTGTATTGACCACTCGGCCAGTGCTCAGCTCTGATTCTATCGAAGACAAAGAGCCGCCATTAGAGTGTTCGACGAGTGGAGCACAGAGTCTAACAATAGATCTGACAAATGGCACTCAAGAAGAAGAGTTGGATCGAAGAGTGCCTCCACTGCCAGCGCTCCAAAGGATCCCTCAGTTCGTCTCAAACCGAACGCCAAGTATTGGCAGACCTTTACCTCCAATGCCTTCACTTAAAGACATTCCAATTTATGATCGTTATATCGAACCAAAGGACACAATCTATGAGTCAGTGCAGTCATCGACGGATCAAATACTTAATATCAATTGTGTTGACAATGAAGTCAAAGACAATAACAGTATTAATGCGAATAATTCGAGTTTAGATTCGGGACTATTATCCGAAATAACAAAATTTTTACTTTCGTCTGAAATCTTGTCGAAAGTTGTCTCAACAGTTGAAAGCACTTCAGCTTCAGTTGATTCGCCATCTCTTGTGTCCAATGAGAGTCGAGTTAACGAAAACCAAACAAATAATTCAAATGTGTTTTCATTGGAGAGACCAAACACAACAAATACGACAATTAATACAAGCGTTGAATGTCTTGAGAATCGGAACAATTGCATCGATGAAAGCGAAGTACTCAACACATCCATCAATACAGTGACCATTGATTTGAACGACAATTCGAATTCACCTAAAAATTTCAAACCAACCGAAACGACAAGTGTTTCGAATCCGAGTTCAGTCAAGAGTTCAAATGTATCGACAAATAGCGACAGTTTTGTGACTTTGAATACGTCGTCAATACAAGTGAATCCACTTTTGAATACAATTGAATCAAATGAGACGCAAATCAACGGAATCTCAAACAACAAACCGAAGACATCGACAAAAATGACTAAATCAGTGAAAAGAATGACAAAACCGATCACATATTGTGCCAAAAACTACCGCATCTTTAATATGACCCGACATTCGGGTCGACTCAAGACCACCACTCAAGAGGAGGACTTCGATTACGACCAGATGGCGAACGCCTCCTGGAGTGAGTTGGACGGATCACAGTATGAGTGCGTCGTTAGTAAATGGGTTGAAGACTATCCCATGAATGAAGACAAACGCAAAGAGATATTGCGAGAGGTCGAGGCCATGGCGTTCGTCAACAGTTTGTTCGACTCAGACTCTGGCGTTTCCTACTGTTTCACTGCCTTTGAGGCCCAATCGAATAGAACGGATGGCCTTAAGTGTGTAATGCGTTTGGACACCAATGCTGTCAAACGGCAAAGGTTTTCGGGTTCGGTCATAACCAGAATGTTTGTCCTCTCCGGCCAATCGGTGGTCACTACTGAGAATGGAAAACAAAAAAAGAACGTCGAGACCGGACACGAGGTTTACATCCCGGCCCACACGAGGTATACAATAGAAAACAGAACAGTCGAGTCGTCGTATTTTTATGTAATAGTGACCAGAAGTCCATGAATTTAACTGAAAAAGACTTGTGATAGTCATCGATAAACAACACTAATCGTCAAATCATTGCATTTATATATTATTTGATTTCTTGTTTTTTAATCATTTATTGCATTTCTCATCGATTCGATTCAAATCATATAATAATAACTTTTAATTTTTAAATAAAAGAACAAAAAACTAAATTTGTGTTAAAATCTTAATAGAAATTACTTTCTTATTAAAATAATTAAATTATATCAAATTGTTTTATTTTATTTCTAAATTATATACAATTTAATTATTTTAATTCATTTAAATTGTGGATAAACTTCATTATCCACGCATTTGCGACCGAATAACTCAAATCTAAACAATTTATTATTGAAAAATCGATTACTTATTTGAAAATCTATTGAAACTCTTAGACAAAGACTAGAAGAGCTGTAGAACTATTGAGACATAGATTTATGTTTAAAAAGATGTAAATATTGTTTTTGATTGTAGTTAAGGTCGACCTCGTCTTCGGTCTGTATTTTCTCGACTCGTCTTCGCCTCAAAAGCCAATTACGTCTTTCGGTATCTGTTTTGCAATCGTCGAGAAGTAGTGGCAATCGAACTATGGATTGCGGTTCGGGATGTCTGACAGTGACGGTCGAGCCGTCCGGATATACCAACAAAACTCTATACATTCGGCAGTACTTCGTTCGCGAGATGTTTGAAATCGCCGATCGATTCGCGTTATATCGACGCAACTGTTGGACAAACGATGCCTTTGACACCGATTGCAATCTATTGGTCAAACTTTATATTACAATTCAATTCAACTTAATTATAAATTCACTTACTTTTGCAGTTTTAGACATAAATAGTTCATATTTTCAGTTAATAATTATTAATTTGTAGCTTACGTTAAAATGTGTAAATTATTTTACGTTTAGAAATTTTTTTGTTTATATTTTATTTAGACTTAACATCACTCAATAGCTTGACGTGTGGCACTAGAAAATCGTCCCCAACATTAATGCTTTTATATGTAGCAAAACTTATTTAACATAAGACTGATATCACTTTGCTATATAGCACTAGGCTTTGGCTGTACTCATATGAAGCTATTCTATGCTTAACATATAATCAGAGAGCGGAAAAGTGTAGGAAATATTGTAGGATTTCTACTGCGATTGCTCACAAATAACAGACGAAGGGTTAGGGATAATTTTTACCAAAATAAACGTCATATAAAATATTGTATTTGCCGATTGATTTAATACTAATTTGAAATCTATTTAATAAACAAATCATTCAATCAATTATGAAAATACAATATAAAATACAAATACCGCTAATAAGGAAAAATTAGAGTTTGTTTACAGTTTATAAACTTTTCTAAAGATTGAAAAAATTATTTTATGTAAACATTATTTGTGTACACTTCAAACCTTGCCGTCAGTAAGAAGTCCCGCCTTAAAAATTTCCTACGAAATACCTCTCCCTGCATATAATATATTGATTTTATAATACGTTATATACTGTATAATATTTATACGTAATCTGTGGAAGAACTGAATTAGCGTTTTATTAAAACTCTGGACTAAAAGCCGGACGAAAATTTTGATAGAATAAGCTCGCTATACGTTTAGCACTATTTGAGTTAGCTCTGACGTCAGCTGTAGAGCCGATATCAGTGCTGAACATATAGCGAGCGTATTCTATCAACAATTTCGTCGGCTTTTAGTTATATTTTACTTCAATTGCTGTTCAATTACTATAAAAATATTGTAGAAAATAAATAATCGAAATAAACGAAACGAATCCATAAATAATTTTTTAAAAATTATATTATTTATCATATCTTTAAAGACTTAAAATTCTGATAAGTTGTAAGAATTATAAGTTATTTACGTATTTAATCAATAATTAACTTAAATTATAGACAAAAATGCTAACGAATGTAGTGCTGAGACGGGTTTGTGCGGCCAATCGGCTCTTATGGGTTCGGCTGTCGACCAGTTCGGCCACAACCGCCCAAAGCGATGACTACTTCGTTAAAAACAAACTCATGAATCGACCGATCAGTCCATACACTATATATAAACTACAACTCACTTCTTGCCTCTCAATCAGTCACCGCATGACAGGACTGGCCCTATCGGTGCTGCTCTACGGCGGAGGGATGAGTGCTCTGGCCTCACAACAGACAAACTTCGCACAAGTGCTCCAATCGGTCCAAACGGTTGTTCCGCACTCTCTCTTATTAACACTCAAAGTGTTGGCCGGTATTCAAGATTCGACTCATGAGTCATGACTAATGACTAATGAGTTGTTCGACTATTTAATACATATAACGAGTGTTTGTTTTGTCCACTTTTAGGCACGTCTTTAGTCTATCACACACTCAATGGCTTAAGACATTTGAGTTGGGATTTCGGCTTTGGATTCGAGTTAAAGCAGTTATACATTTCGGGTTATATCGTATTAGGTATTCCTTTCGATCTAATACTTGTTTTCCAATAATTAACATTTGATTCACTATTTTAGGGTTAACTCTGTTGTCGGCAATCGCTTTAATTTTGACCAATAATTGATTCGATTATTAAATTCGGTTTAAATTATTGTAAAATTAGTTAAAACAAAATAAACGGAATTTTAGTGATAATTAGAAATTTATTAGATTTAACCGAAAAAGTATTCAATTCTTTGAGTAATTATGTATTAATGTATGAAAAGTGAATTTAAAAATAAAAATAAAAACAAAATTATATTATTGCTAATAATGACTGGAAGTTAATTTTTTGACTTCAAAATCAATCGGATTATCAAAGTAAGTATAGATTGAATTTTGTCAACAATTTATGCGAATATTTTTGCTAAATTTGAGCGTTAGTTCAATTAGTTTTAAAGTTTGACAAATGAATAGTTATTCAAAATAATCGAATTTTTATCGAATACTAAACCAAATCAATGGTCAGCTCTACCGCACGGAACCGATTGCTTGATTGACTCCTTTGGCCACCAAAACGGTTTGTGACACTTGACTGAGATTTCGGAATCGCTTAAAACCAATTCATTCGCTTTAAGGCAGTCTTCGACCCGAAGAAGAGCCAAACCATAAACACCTGAATTGCTTCGAAATTTGCCCACATTTTTGCCATCAGTTGTCCGGATATTCTGAACCGAAATACTTTCAATCACTTTATTCGCGTCCATCAGTTTGATAGGCATTAATCGTTTGCGAATAACACCCGTGTGATAGATACGGGCCGTTAACTCCTGTCCCACATAACAGCCTATAAGTGAAAACTCGAATAAATGAAAGTTTAAATAACAGTTGAATTGATGCAAACCTTTGAGAAAACTGATGCCATTTAGTAGATCTCCGTTACACTCGAGTGGAAAACAGGTTTCTATCGGAAAGTCTTTAACTCCTTCGCCGACACCCAATCGATATCGAAATTTGTGATAATTATCGGCATTTGTTTCGTTAAATTCAATCGACTTTTTGTTTAAAAAAGTTTTGATTTTTTCTTTTGTTTCGATTTCGTCGCTATTTTCGAGTTTTCGAACTAATAAACGAAATCCGATTTCTTTAAGTCGTGGATCAGTTACGGCAAACAATTCTTCGGAATTTAATGATTCAAAAGTTGAGTCATTTTCAGACATTTGTTGAAACACTTGTTCATTGATTTGATCGACAGATGGAAAGAGAGCCCAAACTTCGAACTCGTTTTGGATTTCAATCATAACTTTACGTCGAATTCGATACGAATTGAGAAACTTATTCATTGAATCCAATAGTTGTGAATCGATATCAATAAACAGTTGTTTCGTATCATTAGAATTGAAATCAAATTTATAAATGAAAACATCGGTTATGACTCTTCCGGATGTGTTTAAGACAAAAGAATGGATGCAATTGTGAGAAGCGGTCGTCTCTCGGGTCGCACACAAGTGCTTCAAGTCGTTCGTCACTAAACCTATTCATCGGTCAAACAATTTGTGAGAATTAGAAATAGATTTTAAAATATAACCAATTTTTCAGTCAATCAAACCCTGAATATAATCGTATGAATCGTTTCCTTTAATTCCAATCACTTTCCGATCGTTTAGTTTCGTTAATAAATACGAAATCCTTTGCTTTGATATGTTTTGAATGCTTTTGAATGAATCAAATCTTAAAATGTTTTTCAATGACAATAGTTTTGACATCTTTTCGGTTGTTTTTGGATTAAATTTTAGTTCAACTCAATTGTGTTTACATTTGTCTCAAAATTAAGTTATTTATTGTTAAAAAGTTGTCTTTTAAATGATTAAACGATCCCTTAAAGTCAAAAGCTATTAGTCTATAGTCGACTCAACATAATTCAATATTTTATTTCTTGTGAATCAATGAGTTTTGAATTCAAATCAAATAACTTCAACAATAATTTAAGCCTATATTTCCTCTTCAGTAAACAAACACTGAATCGAATTAATAGAAAAATAAATAATTAATTAATTCTAAACCGAATCAACACTAAAATGATAGGTCGGCCCCAAAACCCGTCGCAGAGCCAGAAGTCGCGCAAAGAGAAGGAGAGTCGGGCGGAAGTGATCGCATATTCTCCGACAGCCATCGCCACCAATCATAATGTCATCGAATACTGTCGGACATCGATGTCTGCACTGAGCGGTTCTACGGCTGGTATTATAGGTCTGACCTCTTTATATGGGTTTGCCTTCTATTTCCTAATGGCTCTGACATTATGGCTGATAATTGTGCTCAAAGTCGGCACCGATTGGAACAAATACTTTACTTCTCGTCGACAGATACTGACCAATGGTTTGTTCGGAGGTCTCACCACTTATGTCCTCTTCTGGACATTCCTCTATGGGATGGTTCACGTCTACTGACCTCTTATTTACCGATTATTTGTTTTTTATTTGTTTTTCAATTAAATCGATTTAATAGTAAATAATAAATAAAATCTAATTTATTCGTAAAATAAGTAAAAATTTATTTAAATTAAAACTCAAATAAATTTATGAAAAAATCATTTAATAATCAAATTTATGTTTTAATTAAAAAAAAACAATATTTTAGTGAAATTTTAGCCGAATTTCATTAGAAAATGATTAGAAGAGAAGAAATGGAGATATAATCGATAATTGAGTTACAGATAATGTCTAAATTGGTTTGATTTTGAAGTGAAGAGCTATGAGAGAGAAGACGAGACACTTGAGGTCCTGAACCAAATAGTAGAAACATCTCAAGCCTTCGGTGTCTTTGCTTTGGTTCACATCGACTAAAGACCCGATTTTACTGGTCGTGAAACTGATGTGTTGGTCACCGATCACTATCTCGAGCTCTTGGCGGCCAATGCGGTCGGGCTGTGGCCACAACGAGTCGTCCTCAGCCATGATCTCCGAGTCCTCAATCACTCTCTTGAGCTCTTCGAGAACGCATTTGTGGACAAACGCCTCCTTTCGGATCATTGTGTCGTTCTTGTAGTTCGAGTTATTCGCGTAACGCATCTTACCTGAAGAGGTCAATACGGATCAGTTCGGATCAGTTCAACATTAAACTAATTGTGTGCCACATCGGCCACAAATGTGCCGCCACTTACCGTCGGGTCTGAACTCGAATTCCAGAAACTCGTGTCCGAACTTGCCTTTGTGTCCGACATAATACCGTAAATAGAAATCCTGTGAAGCCATCACTCAATCGCTTAATTCAATTCAATTCAATTGTTGACTGTTTGGTCAAAAACCGGTCAATTGTTGGCCTTCATATACAAAATGGTTTTGTATTTATGTATTGACTAGAGATCGACGCAGTCTTTTAATCACATTTATTTATCCGAAAACTTTTCATTTGAATTAATTTAATATTCATACCGTATATAATATTAATATATGATTCATATAATAATATGATTAAAATGTCTAAAATATTCAAGAAACAATTAATTAATTTTATTTTATAATAAAATTATTATATTTTTAGTTTATTTTATTAAAATATGTGTTCCTTTGATTAATTTTAAATAAACTTTTATTAACTTTAAAAAAACTTTTTCATAACTTTTATTAATATTAACATTATTTTATATATTAATAAATGTTTAAAAAAATATTTTTATAATAAAGTTTACATCAAATTAATTATTAATATTAAAAAGTGCACAAAAAGTCTAGGGCACCCAGTATTCCCAGGTGGTCTCCCTCCCAAGTACTAACCAGGCTCGACGCTGCTTAACTTCGGGGATCGAACGAGAACCGGTGTTTTCAGCGTGATATGGCCCTAGACATTCAACACTTAACTCGCACTCACTTTTATTCACTTGTATTGAGTTTATAATTACAGGCAATGCTTAATAATTATAAAATATTTATTACCAGAGACCGGGGAAATCTACAGCCTCTCCATAAGTAATGGGACAATATTATCATTATTATAGCAAAACATAAAATTCGGGAAAATATTCGGTTAAAATTAAAAAACTATTTAAATATTATTTTATTACAATAAAAATACACTTTACAATTAAATTTCATTTAATATATAAAAATAATTAAACAAATCTTAAAAATTGTTAAAATATACAAACAAATACATTTCAATATTTTTTTCGGTTAATTTATTTCTGCGATCATTAAGAATTAAATTTAATTTTGAAAAAGATGTTTCTACACCAGAATTAAAATGTTTTTTGTATAAAATAAAATGTTCTCAAATTGCTATTAAAATCTAATTAAATGCTTTTACTTTAAAAACACTTCAAACATATATAATAGAAATAATGTAAAAATAAGTGAAAATTTTATTGCTTATCAAATCATAAGTTTGTTTGTCTAAACGCAGGTGTTGGGGAAAATCCGGTTTATTTTATCTATAATTATGCTTCTCACTATATACTGTTGGATAGGCTGTAGATTTCCCCGGTCTTTGTTTATTACACATGCGTTAAATTTGCAAGTGAATATTTAACTGAATAAAATAGAAAATATATGCCTTTGCTTATGTCTAGGGCCATATCACGCTGAAAACACCGGTTCTCGTTCGATCCCCGAAGTTAAGCAGCGTCGAGCCTGGTTAGTACTTGGGAGGGAGACCACCTGGGAATACTGGGTGCCCTAGACTTTTTTTTGCACTTTTTTACACCTGTATCTTAGAATGCACATTTTAATAACTATAGTTGTTGCATAATATAATGCTACTAAATATCTACAGTTACTGTATGTTAAAAATGTTGATATATTACAAATCAATAGATTTGGTTTGAAAACTGCATTAGTCTTAATAGTGCTGTAATTCTGATTGGGATTGGGTTTGGGATTGAGGACACAATCTCTCCTTTAGCTAAGGACTGATATGCCTTTTGAAATAACCTCAAAAGCTATTGCTTTTAGTTATTCATCGTTTTAGTGCAATCAATGCTATATTACAAATATTATTAATCATTAATTGTATTAATTATTAAATCGAAATATAATATGTGATTAAATTGATTTTCTTAACTGAGTTTACGATAACTGCTTATAACGTGTTTTTACTTTTCACTCACTTTCTGGTTAGAACAACTCAATTGAGGAAATTCTTAATTTATTTTGATTTGCTTTATATATCAATTTAATCAAATAAACTGTTTGACAAGACAAACTAATTATAGTTTTGCAATATATAGTAATTTATTTAAATTATAATAATAATAAAATATATAAACTTAAGCATTTAAAAACTTTAGTAGTCGGAAAGTTTTGTTTTAAAAATTCAATGTTAACCAAATACTCTATAGATTACTAGAACAACAAGTTAGAACAAAATACATAATAATTTTAATAAATTCAATTTAACTAGTAAAATAAATAAATATTTAATTTTTAAGAATAATAATATGTTTATTAAAGTTAATTAATAATTATACAAATATACGCTTTATTTTTATATATTTGTATTCATCAGAAGTGCTAAAATCTAATTAAAGATTTGAGAAAAGTGTCAGAAATTATCTGAAATTTACTGATTGAGCGAATAATATGTTTAGTGAATATAAGTGCCGATTAGTGTCGAGTGAAAAGATGTTATCTGATCTCAATTTAGAGATAATTTGTGAATAACTGTTAATATTCTAATAACGTTTTAAAACTTTTAAACAAGTTCTAATTTCGATGTTTGTTGGATAATTCAATTGGTTATAAAATGAATTTGATATATTTGTATGTATTGGTGGCTCTGGAAAGCACCTTACTGGGCGCCGAACTAGTGGCCAGTCAACTAACCCATTCCCTCATTATTTTGACCGATGCCTATCACACTCTCTATAATATTATCAGTATTATACTACTGACCATCAGTTTTAAGGTATTTATGCAATTATTTTCTTTAATAATTAATAACTTTTACTAAAGTTTAATATTTAGGAAAAAGTTTTAATATATGTAATGAAAAAATTGTATATAATATTACTTAAAAATACAAAAATATGCTGGCAAAATTCCAAAGCAACATTTTCCTTTTAGATTATTTGCATTTTTTATATATAAGTTATTTGATTTCAAGGATTTTTAATTAATCACAATTCGGTCATTGGTTTATAATTAATGTTTAGAACATTATTCATATCTTGAAATAAAATTTTATTTAATTTATATTTCAGTTTATTTTCCATTAGATTAGATTATTGTTTCTAATTGTAGTTTATTTTATATTAATGGTTCATTCACTTGATTTTAAGAAACATGATTACATTTTCATTAAATATGCTATTAACCAAGCTCATATTTTAAATTTACTAATAAAATAGCAAATAAATTTTCTTTGGTATTTATAAAAATATGCCAAATTATAAATATATATATATGTTATAAATTAGAACTACCGTAATACCCCACATATAGCGGTAGAAAGTGAGGTTGGTCTCATGCAGGTATAATACCTTGGGATATATCAGCATACTTTTAATATTTAATTAAAACTCAAAGTTAAAATAATTTTTGAGTAATAATATTGTGTAAAGCTAAGAAAATTAATAAAACTAAAGTAATAACAAATTAAATAATTTAAATATAAATTGATTTACTAAAAACATTAAAATAAAATAAAAATTGTTTTGTGCTGGATTAAAAATTAAACAAAATTTATTAACAAATTCAGTAAAAATTAAACAAACTATTAACTCTATTTTTTAACAAGTGTAATTAAAGTAAATATTAATTAAAAATGTTACTCGCTTTCCTCGCCGGTAAGGACTTTAAAAGCATTTTAGCAAAAATGGTCATCCTCGCTTATAAACTTATGCAGGTATATGTGCAGTATTACGGTAACTTAAAATAATAAGGCAATTACTTAGTTATGCAATTTATTTTAATATAAACAACAAATTACAAAATTATTAATAATAATTAAAATAAAAACATTACAGTCAAGATTCATTTTTTTAATTACGTAGAGAAGAACAATTGAGAGATAAAACTGGAAAGAGATAAAAGTAGTTTCTATTTAAACTATATATAAATAAGCATTTGTTTAGAATATAAGGAATACAAATGGACTGTATTTTAATTCAAGTAATTTAGACAATATTTAGATGATAATTAATAATAATTTCTAAAATAATTTGTTAGAAAACAAAGATAACATTTGTGTTATTGTTTGAAAATGTGCATTACCATTTGCTAAATGTTTTTATTTAATAAAAATTTTAAAATTATTGCAATATATTTTGATATAGTCTGTATTTTAAAATGACTAAAAAGAGCACAAAAAGTGCACTTGTGGCTATATTAAGTTTGCTTGATTAATAATTGTTTAAATTTTTTTATTTGTTTTAAACATAGAAAATTAATATCAATTAGTTTAAAATCAAAATCAGAAATACAACGCTTTAATTAACAAATAGTTTGCATTTATAAAGTTTAAAAAAGGTTTAAATAAAAACCTTTTTTTTGTAAACAATTATTGGAATAACAATTGAATTATCTAAATTAAATTGAAATAAAATTCCGGTAAACGGATTAATTATATTAATTATTTACTGGATTTAACTAGCTCATTTGTCGATAAAAGAATTGGTTTTGTAATGTTTGAAATTTATTCTTTAGCAGGAATCGAGAAATATCCAGGGAATCAGGGGAGGGATTTTTCTCAAAATTTTTGCCAAAATTTTAGGGAGTATCAGGGAATGGATTTTTCAAAAAACCTATTTATTTATGATAAAGTTTTGCCTAATTTAACTAGATTTAGACCAAATTTAGGAAAAATTTCCCAATTTTGGTTAAAAAACTTAAAATATTTGTAGATTGCATTCGGCGGCTGGCAAAAAGTCGAGGGGGTACCTTTCCGCGTACCAAATGCTAGGGCGGGATGAATGCCAAGGGAGATTTTTGGCTGTTCCCCCTTCTCGATCCCTGTTCTTTAGCAAACAGTTTTAGGTTAGGGTACGAATCCGAGTTAGTAAATCTAATTTTATCAAAAACCGTACTATCTAGATTCTAGATGTATATTAAGATATTATATTAATACTGTATTAATAGAGTATGAGATAAGTAGCAAGTGATACAACTTAGAGATGTATTTGAGTAGATGTCAAATGAGAAGACAGTAAAGAACACGTTTGGTTGGGCTCGAATCGAAGTGTTGGGAATGTTAGTGAATATGACATTTATGGTGGCACTCACTTTCTCACTCTTAGTTGAAGGCATTCAACAGTTGGTTCACGCGTCGCACGAGATATCCGAATCGACTAATTATTACCTCTTATTTGCTTTCGGTGTTTGCGGTCTTATCTCTAATCTCTTATATTTCAATATAGTCAGCGGTAATACACTTTTAGTATTGTTTTCCAAACAATTTAATTGAATTATGTTTACAAAAGATGCGATTATGAGTCAAACCAAACAGAGAACCGATAGCTTAAGACCTCAGGAGAAGATTGTATTCAATGATATATTAAGTTTAAATATAGACTCGCCTTCGAGTAGTAGTGAAGTTCAAAAAGACTTGAAAGACGTGACCGAAAAGCTGTTGACAATACCTGATGACAGAGGTCTTGATCTAATCTTAATTCGAGTTTTTCTAAATCTATGAAATAATTGATTTGAATTATTGGAATTCCAGTCGAGAGAGTGACGGCAATAGCGGCCGAACATTATAGTCAACAAAATATATTTTACGGAATGTTCAGAGATTTGACCGGTTCTACGCTTTTGATTATATGCGGAATATTTGTTTGCTATTCCACCGAAACTGTCGCTCATTTATCCGATCCTATTCTTGGAATGGTTTCGGCGATTGTTTTTTGCGTCACTTTATATCCAAACAGTGAGTATTAAACAAAATACTAAAATCTCTAATTACTTTTCGACTTTAATTTAGTCTAAATTTAATTTTCAACTAATTTGATAAAAATTTAAATATTAATTAATACTTGAATTGTTTGTGAAGTGAGAAACACTGGACTTATATTATTACAAACAGTTCCGGAAACTATAGATGTCGGAAGACTTAAGAAGAATATACTCAGAGAAGTGATAATCGCTTGATTGTTTTTGATCGATAATTTGTTTTGTAAATTAAATAATTTTATTTTTTTATTAGTTTCCAATAATTCTAAATATTCACGACTTGCACATCTGGGGTCTGACAGCCTCCCGGGTCATCGCCACCTGTCATATAATATTACCCAAACAGTCCTCAAACTCTTTCGATCAGTTCTCGAAACAATTGGAACAGTTTTTTCAAAGACAGGGAATAGTTTTGGCGACCGTTCAGCCAGAGTTCTGCGAACCAATAGCCGAACACCAGAACCAGTTGTTGTCGTGTTTTATGAAGTGCTCAAAGTTTTCAAACACTAATTGCGATTCGTTTACGTGTTGTGCCAATGAAGACAATGAATGCAATGAATCGATTTGTTTCAATGATAGAACCGTTTGTGAAGAAGTCGTTTCGACAAACCATTTGTAAATTTTTAATTCAAGATTAAAACTATTTATGAGTTTAAAGATAATCGCAATTTTACTAACTTTTTATTTATATTTTTTATTTCTTAATTAAATCATATTATGTTCTAATATAAAAACAGTTTATGAGTTTGTATTAATCCATTTAATAAAGAAACTATTGTTTTGCTATATCGGAATAGAATTGAGTAAATTTATTATTATTATAAATATTGGTTTTTGGTATAATTTTGATAGACTTTGATAGAGTTTAGTTAAACGTCGCTGTCATGTATTGTCGACTTATGTAGCGCCAGATTCACGTCATCGAACCAATGGGTAGTGATCTGTAGTTCTTCATTCTTATACCCGTCCAACAAATCGAGTCATAAAGCGATTCAAAATTGACGCCAAATATCGACAATTTATCAATTTCTCTAAAACTCTATGAATTTATAATTACATCAATAAAACTTATATTTATAGTAACTTTAAATCTAATCGATTCTATTGTATAACAAAATAATAAGTTTAGTTTCTTTAGACTTTGATTGCCTTTCGCTTACATTCTCTTCAAAGCTATAGTTGGATCAAATGTCAGACAATTCATAACCGATTTCTTCTTTAAATAATTATTATTTATTTTAAAAAAATTAATTCAAATAATAATTCAAATGATTCGTTAGATTAAAAAGCTTTTAATGAAAGAATGAAAAGAGTTTAACATATTTTCTAATTAATTGACAAATACTTAAAACATATCGAATAAACTTACGAAATAAATACTTATATAATTATACAAAACAGTATAAACTCATTCATACAAATGAGCAAATTTCCAACCAGAACATTTTAGCTAAAAATATAGTTGAATCGAATTTTGCAAAAAAATGTTTGGTTTGGTTAATGGGTTTATATGTAATACTAAATATAAAAATCTAAATAAAATAAAATACAGTTTTTAAAAGCAAATCATATTTTCTCTCAATAATCAATACAACAATACAAAATTGAACCAGTCTACAAATTTCTACAAATGAGGTTTAGACTCTTGCCTCATAGCAAAGAACAAGCACAAACTAAAAATAATAGCCCCGACTTCGACCAGAATCAGAGCAATACAAATGCCTCCAATAGCTCCGCCACGTATTTCCAGAAAACGACGCAAATTCTCGCCACAGCTCTGATTCAGAATTTATAAATTTTAATTTTAATTTTAATTTTATTTATATTAAACTTAAACTATCATGCTTACCCTTATGTTGATATTATTAGTTCGGTCACTATTACAAGAGGCCGGTATGTCTTGTCTCACTTTCTGGTAATCGAGGAATGTTTCCGCTCCACAGCATTCCAACTATGGATTCAATTATTAAATTTAATTATTAAAATGGATTTAATTATAAATTTATTTTAAAAACTGATTTATTAGGAAAAAGAACCTTCAATTGGATGAGATCTAAGAAACGTCTGGAGTCGTCATCAAATGGTCTCTTATCGATATGCCATTTGATATCATCGGACAAAACTTTTTGGAGCTTTAAATTCCAAATTTAATTTAATTAATTAAAAATTGCATTTAATTGTCAAAATGTATACTTTGTCCCCTCCGGCGATCTTCCAAACCAGGATTGTGGCCGCGACCTCAAGAATCACCACAATTATGGTTATAACAAAATACTAAATCAAATATTTGAAACAAAAATTTCAGTTTATTTATATTTGTTTGCGAACTATGCTTACGGCCAATAGCATACACGGGCTCTCCATAGCTGTTCCGAGACATCCCAAAAAGCCAATGATGAGAATGAGAGCGCCTGCGGTCATACATATATAACACGCGGAATAATATCTTTCAATATCCAAATTGTCGGTATATTCCCAAAGGCCTCCATCACCTCGCACATATATTGCTACGCCTAACAGTACTGCGCCTAATGTCTGCATAAAGTTTATAATTTAATTATAATAATATTTTAATTATTTTTATAATTTAATTTAGAATTCTATTTATTCATGTTTTAGATTTTAACATTAGTTTAAATATAATTTAAATTAAAAATAAAGTAATTTAGAAAGTTTACTTAAAAACATACAAATTTATTAATGCCACACCTTTGTTTAAGTAAAAACAAAATTTAATAACTTACCCAAATTATAAAATTAATGGCAAATATAATGTACTTAATACAAGCGACGGCCGGATCTAATGTAGTCATTGTTTTAAATTCGGTTAACTTTCATAACAAAAAAAAATTCAAATTTGAATATAACTTAAAATTAAGAGGTTTTACAATTAAATGGACGGAATAATGAACAGGCTTTCGACTGAAGACACTCTCAGTAGAGTCAATACAAACTATATCTTAAGTAACGGAAATAGTTGTTGAATAAGTGAATAATAGCGATAAAAATGTTGCGATAGGTGTTCATCGGTGTTCATAGTGATACCGATAGCTAAACTAATCTCAATTAACACAAACACTATTGTACTTATTATTTGCAATCGTTTTAAATATTTTATCATTTTATTCGCCGGAAGTTATTTGTTATTGAATAAAATTAATTTTTAATTTAAATATGCAATTAGTGTATTTTTTAATTTGTTACTTTGCATTAAACTTAGTTTGTTCTGGCCAATGAAAAAGTTTTAAATAAATACCTTATGTTTTTGTTTATTAACAAGTTATATGTACTATTTTTTAAATTTTCATATTAAGTTTTACCTAAGATGTTTAGTTAGTTTGGAAATATTTTAATTGTTAAATTATTTTTCAATTTACTAATAATTTTGTGTATTAATACCCTATAGATTCAAAGTTCATATTTATTGTGTTTTAGACTATACTGCAAAACAAATATTAATTTTATCATTAATTTATCACTAAAGTATTTGTTGTTTTGGATATTATCAGAATTGTTGTGATTTAAGTTTTGTTCTAATCATTGAATTCTTTAATGTTAAAATTTAGAGTTAGCCAAATGGGAGGTATATTATTTCAATAGATTTTTAAATTTTGGCAAGTACACTCCCATTAGTTTTAGTTCGAATATGAGAACTTTTCCTCTAAACCTTGTCGGCTGTAAAATATATTAAAATTTTGGCTAGGTATAACTAGTAGAAATTATAGTTAAAGCAAATATTATTCTTGTTAATTTAAATTTAGTCTAAATCTGACAAAAAATTCCAAATTATTCATTTTATATTTACGGTGCTCTACCTCCTAACTTGATCAACACAGACTAACCCAGTTATTATTATTAGTAGTGTTTACAATATAAACCTTACCTAATTACAAAGCAACAATTATAAAAACAAGTATTCATTTGATTCTAATACACGTATTTAAATATTATAAAAACATTGAAGAATTAATAATTGAAAAATCTAAATTGATATTTTTTTAACAGTTACTATATAATCGGAATCAGTCATTATAATTGAAAAAAAGAAAATTTTATTTTTTAATATCAAATTTGTTTTATAAACTAATGTTTAAACGGATTTTTACATAAATTTTGAAATTAAATGCATAAAAAATTTTCATTTTTATGCCTAAACTCATTAATTGCTTTAAAATATTTAATAAGAATAAAGAAAACAATTTAAGTTTTGAATATTTATTTAACATATCACTGATATCAGATATACAAACGAATGTTTACAATTGATACTAATTTTTAAACTAATTTATTTCCATAAAAGTTGTTTTAAAAATAGGACAAATTATAGTATAAAAAGAATAAAATGTTATTTTGACTAAATTTATGATTTTAAACATTTTTATACAAAATAGAAAAAAGTAAAAATTGTTTAATTAGAAAAAAGATTCAGTTTTTATGTTAGACATAAACTAGATTACGACGCAAGAGATGAGGTTAGAGTTGATAGTTTTGATTGACTGTACGTGAATTTGATTGCTATGTGATTCCATCGATATGTTGTTTAGCACAGAATAGTGTAATCGATAAACCAATTAAAACCAATTGTATTAACGCAGAGCAGAGACATAATAAACCAATTATTCCGGATCTCAATTCGAGAAATCTTCGCAACGCTCGACCACAACCCTAACAAATGACAATCAATTGTTTAATCACATTATGTTTGTTATTATACTTTTTAAAGACTCAAATGTTTGTATAGTTTAGAAATAAAAAGTTTAAAGTATTTCTAAACTGCGTTTATTGTTACATTAAGGAAGTTGTTATTCAACTCAAATGAATCAATTATTAACCATTTTATTGTTTTATTGCAAAAAACTAAAATCATTGTAGAATTAATTCAGTGCAACAACTGTTTGAATTAATTTAATTAAATAAAAAAAATTAATGTTTGATAATATTTGTCTGACCTGTTCGTTCACATATGTAGTTCCGGCCAAATAACAAGAGGTAGGAATAGTCATACCATACCTCTGGTAGTCGTTGAAAGACTGAGCGCCACAACATCGCAACTAAAACAATAATTTTAGAATTAAGCAAGCTAAGCATTAGTTTGAAACATAATAAAAATTTTGAATTGCCTTGACTTGAAAAAAGTCGAGAAACCTTCGCGATTGATCGTTATATTGTGCTTGCTGAAGGTTCTGGAGGATTTCTTCATTAGCGAATATTTCCAACTATTAAACAATACAATAATTCGTCAAAACTTATGAATTGAGATTCAATTTAATTTTGATTTATATTAATACTCTTTCGCCAAATCCATGAAATATACCCAAAACAATGGCCGCAATTTGCATAACAAACAAACATGTTAATACAGTGAAGAACTGAAAGAATAATTGATATAATTTAGAAAAGGTTTTGATTTTGAATCAAAGTGTGAGTACAGTCGCGAGAAGACATGAGTTTTCAGTCACTACTCCAATGAGGCCAACAAATCCAATCAATATTATGACAAATCCGGTCACTATCATAATCCAACTTGCGTGAATCATATTGTCGGTGTCAATGAACCTACTCGGCTCGTATGACTTCGGGTCAACCCTTAGCCAAATGCCAATTCCCATTATAGTCCATCCAAACAGCTTTCAAATTATGCCAATATTGAAAAATTAGATTTTAAGTAATTTTGTTAGCATTTTGATTGTTTGAAAACTTACCCATAGAATAAAGTCCAGAATTATAATTAAGGTCTTGAGTAGAGACATGTGTCTGAAGGCAATAGTTGTGGGCATATGACGGTTAGGCAGAACACACACCAATTTCGGACACCTTATTACAAAAACTGGTTCACTATTTCTAGGCTTATCCTCTAATTCCGTTTCCTCAGCCAGTTTTGCCGAGGATTTGCACTTACTTTCAATTTAGACTTACAATTATACTTATACTTAGACTTAGACTTGTACAATTTGTTGGTTCATTCGATAGGCAAACATTGAGACATTCAGAAAGACATCCGTCAGTCAATACTATCCATACAATTCCAAACAATACTGATTCGCTTTCCGAGACTATACTCAAAATAATTACAAAAAATTAATACAAGTAATGAATGATTTCTAATATTGTACAAAAAATTGGAAATTCTATCAACACAATGACAAACATTTTTAAAAATTAAAATATCTGTTTATACAATAATTTTCAAGCTTTCGGTTTGAAATTAAGACCAATATACTCAGAATAAGAAATAATTGAGTTTCTTATCTTCATAATAAGAAAATGAGATTTTTTTATCGCAAATAGTTTTGTTCTGATAAGTGCTTTAAAAACAAATTTATTTAATATTTGCAAAAAATAATTACTATTACGGTATATATTGTTAACATTAAAATAAATTTTTGTATAAATTGGTTATATGAAGCGAAACCGAATACTTAAAGGTTATCCCAATTAATGCGTTGACATAACATCTAAACTGCAAAACGGTTTGTATGACTAATACTTCCTAAAACTATCAATAGTTCTTAACTTTGATATAACAGAAAATTTTATTTTAATTGAATAAATAAACGAAATATAATATAAAGATAGCGTTGACTTAGAAACTGATTTTAATACAATATTGTTGAGTTGTAAGTCATTTACTGAACTTCAGGTAATGTAAATGTTATACAAAACAAATTAAACAGAAATTGAGCCACTCTGGGTACAACTCAAGGTGCAAATTATAGAGAGAATAATCTGAAATAATTTGTCTAAAAACTTAAGAAATGTATTAGAAATATATAAACATTAAAATTTCATAAATTTAACTTATTTTTTCTTTTTAACTAGATTTAACAAAGATTTTGTAAATTACTTTAAATTAACACAATTTACTATAAATTCGGTTTAAAGGCAATAGAATTAAATAATTTTATTGCCTTTAAACCGAATTTATAAAAAGAAATCATAAAAATTCAAAATCCTGAAAAATCATTTTGTTATTTAAATCCTCTTGGTTATTTCGGCTTATAAGTGAATTATTAAAAATTGCTCTAGTTATTTTTATTTTGAATAATTTATTTGTTTGAATAATTAATTGAAATAAATGACAATTTTTACAATTAATGTGTTTTAAAAAATTGATTCGAAAAAAATTAAATTCAATAACAAATTAAATAATAATTAAAATGAAATAATGGTTTATAAATGTCATATCACAGCACAGATAAATGTTTATTCCATAGATCAACCAAATAATAATAATAATAATAATAAACAATTTCAATGTTTAATTTGTAAAAATTATTTGAAAAACTGGCAAAAATGTCACGCATTTGATGGCATTTATGAATTTGTTTCAATTGACTATACAATGAGAATACGGACATAAATATGATTTAGTATTGTATTAAAAGTTTTGTTTCAAAATTATCATTCATACAAATTCTTATCCAATTATCGTTTTATGAAAAGACAATCCATAGCCAACCGGTAATTATAAATACTGTTTATATGTATAAAATCTAAAAAACTTTTATAATTAACGACACGTTTTGTTCAATTAACTGATAAATATTTGTAAATTGTTTTGCTTTAGTTTTATATAAAATTTTCGCTTAAATACTGACAAATAAAGTAAATTTTTACAATCAATTTGATTGAATTCTTTACATTCAAAATACTTTACATAATTTGAACTCTCGTTGGGATTTAATTCATTTATTACAACAAAACATATAGTAATTAAATTCCAACCGAATATCAAATATTCTTTACTCAAGTCTTAATAGATTTCAATCAATTTCCAAAACTTTGTTTTACAACAAATCTAAATCTAATGAGTGTTTTGTAATAGAAATCAAGTATAGATTTAAGCAATAAATATGTAATTACTAATTAGTTTATACACTAATACAAAACCAAGAAAATCAAAGTTGACTTTGAATTTCATTTTGACTACATTTTCGAAAATTCTCAAAATGTTTTAAATTAAAATTATTATTCAAATAAATAAACTTAATTAATAAAGAATTCAAATATTTGTATAAACATAAAAAACTTTCAAAATCGGATTATTAATAAATTTGATATAAAGACATTCAGAAGTTCAAAAATGCAGTGAAAATATATTAATAGTCAAATAATTTGATTCTCTTTTACCTTTTGTACAAATAAATGACAAAAATGTTTATATAAATTAAATTGAATTAAATGGAAATAAATGTAAATTTGTATAATATTTTGGGTGAAATGATAGCGAAACCAACCGATGGAACCAAACAATGGTATCGAAACATTCAATCGATTCATTCAATCATTGATTGGGATTGAGTGCAAATCAAACCAATTTAGACATTTTGTTGGACGTTAGCCCCTATAAGAGGCATATCTTCATTCGTAGTCAAACTACTACACTCTTGAACTCTTTGTTCAACATTTTCTTTCGAAACACCACTACCTCTACAGTCACTAATTGTTTTATCACTCGTGAGTCGAGCTCTTCCTTCTTTAATGAGACTCTTATCGTCTATATCTTCGCAATCATTGCAATCGAAATGTTTAATATCGTATAATTCGAAAGCTGTTGAACGCCTTTTGTGGAACATCTCTGACAACACAGAGTCAGACAACTGATGATTGATGGCTTCGCATGAATTCGAGGCTAAATGAGTCATATTGTCTGCAGAGCTATAATACAAACGATTTGTTCTTTGATTTAACGATTTCTGTCTTTTCTTATTGGAATTGATATTTGTCTGACTCGACAGCGATCTGAGAAGTGTCGGCAAATTCTTTATCGATAGCTTTTTCAGTGAGTTTTCTGATAAAACTTTTCGAGTTTTCGACTTTGTTTTCTCAGACCTAACGCCGAAGTCAGTCATACTATGAGTTTTGGTTATGTTTTCTGGACTTATGTCCAAATGATTTCGATCTTTAATCGTATCTCTACTGCAATGAATGGCAGTATTCCCGCTATGACTCGAAGCGCTTCTGCTGTGACCTAAACCATCGAAGTCGTCAAATGATTTGTTGGTTAACGGCGTTTGTGGTTCGATCTCTATCGACGGATGCGCTCGAAATCTTTGGTTTTCATTATCTTTAAGTTAATGTTATTTAAAATACAATTTACTTATCGGTAATAACTAATTACAAAGCATTCAACACAAACCCTGAGATATAATGCTGTCCTGTATTGAAGTCTCGGCGGTGTCTCTGCTCTGAGTACTCAAATCAAGCCTGTTAGATTCGGTGGATAGGATGAGCGGCTCTGGGCCATCACTGCTCTCCTCCTGACTCGCTTCAGCCAATCTATTGTAAAAACAATTGAACTTTTCCTCCAATTCTTTATTTTTAAACTTTATATTCTTCGGCGAAATATTCGAAATATTCTGTTGTTGTTGTGAAACATCTTTTCGCGAACAGTTGTGACACAAATAACCGGTCGATTCGCTCCGATTTGGCGGAGATTTCTGTTTCAAGTCTTCGACTGCCGTTTGTCTATTTAGTTGTGATTTCGTAATCAAGTCTTGTTTCTGAAGACCAGAAGGTCCGGCACCACCGCTGCCACTACTGGTACTACCGGTTGGTTTGCTCGATGACTCACTACTGAAAGAAGATCGGGAAATACGACTCGTGTAGGTCGAGGTTGATGATGACTCGGGACGAGAACAGGATATACTTGAGTCTCCGGAAGTCTATAAAAAATTAAATTTAAGTTAATTTCAATTTATTTTGCATTTGTTTCTATAAATCCAAAAAATCTTCACTTTTCGGGATATATTCCACGAATTTCTTCGGCCGCGAACTGCCTGAGCGGTCGTCTGATGCGAAGTATTTCTATTGGGTTTGTCTATACTCTTGAGCGGAATATTTGCGTTACGCCAGGAGTCAGATCTGGAGGAGAAGTTGTCGCTCGAAATACTAGCAGCTCTTCCAACGGCCCGATCGTTGTTCTTAAAACACTGACCGCTTTGACTCGTATTCTCATTACTAAGTCTCTGTAAATCATTTCTTTTGTTGAAATTAAACCAATCAATGGTTCGCTGTTTCCAACCGATGGCCTTCAGACTAGTTATGAGTCGAACCTCTTCTATAGATACCTAAAACAACACATTTTTCAGTAAATATTTCACAAATATTAAAACAATTGACCGAACCTTAGGTTTACGAATACCGCACTGACAGACCAGTTGCGGCAATTGCTCGCTTCCGGTGCTCTTGCGTTCGATCGCAGAGTTAGAGACGGCCGGAGTGTGTCTGTTGGAGAAGTTGGAGGAATGTCTGCAACGACCTATACCTCTGGTCACTCTCGACTCTTCAATGCGTTTACACAACAAAACGCAATCTTTTTTGAATTGTTTTGTGAAAATTGCGTAAAGGAATGGATTCGCACAGGAATTCAATGGCAGTATAAATATAGTAAACACTTTCGCCTCTTCTAAGGAGATCAGGTGCAGACCAGACACTGCGGTCAGTGAAAAGAAGGCAATCGGAGCCCAACACAGGAAGTCTGTGAAGACCAAGAGTGCCATTCTTTTGGCGATTCGCGAGTCGTTGGAATTCCAGGCCTTAAATGGATTTGTGTTTAGAGATTGTTATTACAGTTAAACACTTATAGAAACACATAATATATGCATTGATTTACGCAAACATATAATTTGTATATTAATAATACAAAACTCCTAAACAATTGAAATAATAATTAATATATTTGGATTATGATAATGAATATGCTATTCGGCATTGTTAATTTAAATGTTGCTATTTTAAAGGTATCAATATAAAACACAGCATACTGTAGTTACTACAGTATATTTTGTAACGTAGAAAGCATTGAAACGCCAGGCCTAGTACTAGTAGTACGTATAGTGCAATACTTAAGCAATGTCTTCAAGTTTTGAAAATCATTATTTTAACTTTAAATTTATTAAATTTACTTTTTATGCGTTATAAATAATTTATTTGACGCTTTATCTCTTGTCACAAATTTTTAACTAATTAAATGTTTAAATTGTATCAAGGTTAGTTATACTTGAGATCCTCTGATTGCACAATACATCCGAAGATAACATCCCATTAAGACTAGGAATGCGACGCCATTTATGAGTATCAGAAACACTACATAAGTTAGAGACCAAACTGTGTCCTCGACTTCAAAAGGTAGACAAACCTATTGTTTGAGTTAATTGTATTTAATATATGTTATAATATGTGGCAAACCCTAGACTTGTAGTACTGACCGCAAACTTGCGATAATCGCTGACACCTATGAGAGGCAATACAGCCATACATATGGCAAACATCCATCCGATAGACATTATATAAGACGCGTGTTTGAGGGACAGCCGTTTGTTTAGATGCATGGCGTGAGTGATGGCGTAATTGCGTTCCATTGTTATCACCGCCAGAGTATAGACCGACAATTCACTGCTAAAGACACCGAAAAATCCGGCCACTTGGCAGCCCCAGGAGGTCTGCCACCGGATCGCGTATATCTTGAACTCCCCGAGAGTGGAGGCGTCGACTATAGCCAACACTCCCAGATATACCCCCATAAAGAAGTCGGCTATAGCTAAGTTGCAAACCAGAAATCGCGGCACATCTATCTTACTACGACCAAAGATCAACACTACCACTACTACTCCATTCCCCAGAAGTGCCAATAGAAACACAATCCAAACGCCACATCTCAGAGTCCACCAATCGAACAGGTCTTTGCACGGCATGAACGGCCCTTTTGGTCAATCATTGTATTGAATCAAATATAATCATTAGAATCAGTGATCAAATAATACAAATATCTGAATCACTGCAAACCTGGTTGTGGTAGACATTGAACGGGAAAACTGCTAATCAGACTCTCGTCGAGATTCGGATTCGGTTTATAGTCTTCGAAATACTGTTCCGCATATTCGGCGATATTATCGGGAATGACGTAATCGCGACCAAAGTTTTTCCACAACTGGTTTGCAAACTCTTCGAATTTGGTCGAGAAGTTGACATATCCCGGCCAGACGTCAGTCATATTTGTGTTCCAAACGTCTTCTTTGTCGAGCCATACAATTGACTCTTCCAGTGATTTGGGATTATCTGTTGGCGAATGTGTTCTCCCGATGTAAGCACAGCAGTGATAGGCATAGGAAAGCGCAAGAGAATGCACTTTCGGGAATGTCTCCACCGATGGAAACTCAGTTAGATAGGGATTGCCATAAACCTTGATTTCGGTCAGATTTTGTAATCCATCAGTCGGTAATGTTGGGAATCTATTGTCGCCTAAATTCCTATAATTTTAAGTATAATAATTAAATTGTTTTTTACTAATAATTAAAATAAATTGAAATAAATTGTTAAGAACTGACAAGTCCTTCAATGAGACGAGTGGTACGAATGCCTGCGAATGGATTGTTGTAATGCGATTGCGAACTAAATTCAAGACTTTAAGACTCGATAGACCGACGAATGCATTTTGAGGAATGTCTGAAATCAAGTTATGGCCCATAAATAAATCGATTAGTTTTGACTGATTGATAAAAATCGGTTCGTTTCCAAAAGTCTTGATTCGATTGTAACTGAAATCTCTGTTTATTTGACAAAAAGAAACCAAAAGAAAGAAAAATATTTCTATTAAAAGCCATTCGAGTGAAAGCAGATATTTAAACAATAATTAATTGTTATTAAACTCACAATAATTTGAGTTCTCGACAACCGTTCAGTTTAGGCATTGAACTGATTTTGTTTGACTTAACGATTCTGTGAAAGAGTTTTATATATTTTGTTTTTTATACGAAAGCTATTTAAGAGAGAAATTCTTTACTATTAAACTTACAAACTCTTTAAATGAGGCGTTTGTTGGCATAGATGCGATGGAATAGTCTTCAGTTCTCCCCTATCTATCTTCAAGTGTTCCAAAGTTGTTGTTCCGGAAAAATTCGGTAATATTTCTAATTTAGTCACTTCTGACAGAGTTCTGAATCAATGAAATGGAATACAAATTGAAATCAAAATCAATTTATCCGTAATATTAAAACTATTAATATAATCGATAATAAAGTTTTGCAAACAATTTGAAAAATTTCCAACGAATTAATTCCTGTTAAATGGTTTGTAATCATAATTTATTTAATGAAAAATTGTACTAGTTACATTGTATCACATTGCGGTTATTTAGGAAATTTAATCAGCAAAAAATAGTTTTATTTATTTTAAATGTTTATAATTTATTATTTTTTGACAAAATCTGTACTAATTTTGATTTTATGATTCATAAATTAGTACAGATTTTGTCAAAAATATTTTATGATTTAACATAATGTCATTTAGGACATTTTACATTGCTTGTTTTAAACTAAATTAAGTATTATTTTTGAATATTAATGAAATATTTATACAAATCAATATTTGATCTAAATCTTATTTCCAACAAATTATTCGGTAAAACTCTTGAGTCATAGAATCTATAAATAGAATATCGTGTCTATAATCTAAAGAATAAATCATAATTTCATTTGATAAGTATTTATATCTTTTTAAATAAATTCGCGTTTTTCTAATAGACTTTAGTTTTATTATATGATTAAAAAAATGATTTCAAATTCTAAATAATGAAAGTTTTATCTCTTAAAAAAACATGTTGTTTTTGTCAATTAATTAAAAATTGGCACTAACTTTGATAATGTTGTTTTACTAATAAAGCAGAAAAGTAATAATTTAATGCAAAAATAAATAATAGCTTTTTTAAAGATATGACAAAATGTTGGAAAGACTTCAAAACTGTGCGAAAGATTGTCAGCTATTGAGCCCTAAATGTATTGATTAATGCGATGATTGAAATCGAAATTTTTATATAAATTTAGAGCAAACCAACTGGTGTATGAATGGCTCATATTTTGTAAAACTTTTTCACTCTTTCTAATATTTGATATTTAAAAAATTTGTAAATAAATTGCTTTTATTACTTTTTAAGCAGAATTTTTGAACTATATATATATATATAATCATATATATATTCATTTGACTGAATTCTAATTTTATAAATAACCAAAAAGAGAATAATAAGTAATAACTTATATTCTAAATTTTAATTGTTTTGTTATTAAAGCCTTGTCAAGTTTTTACTACAGATAATAGATAATTTTAAATTCTACTCTACTATCAACGATATAAACTTAAAAATCTCAAATGTTTAGTCAATATAAGCAAGAAATAATTTATTTTAAAAATGAACGCAAAATTGTTGAACGATAAAACATTTTTTATTTTATGCGTTAATCATAACTAAAATTGAATTCAATTTTCTTGAGATAAATAAAAATTTTAAACAAATTTTTCAGATATCGCTTGAGTTGTTAGTCTCAAAAATAAATGTGATTTTTGGTAATCAATAAAATAAATATAAAAACAAATATTTTAGATTCAGATTCGCTAAACAATAAAAAGATTATGACATTAGAGATGTTAACAAATAAGTTATGTTTTAGTTAAAAATGTAATAAATTTATGTAAATTAAGTGGAAATTTAAAATTGAAAGATAAGTAAAATATAAACAAAATAAAACGAAAGGAAATCAATTCAATAGAAATGTTCGTTCAATTGATCAATAAATACGAAAACACAAGAATACGTACAGTTTTTTGAGGAAGGGCAAATTAATGAATGCATTACTGGCCACTTCTTCTAATGGATTGCCTTTTATTTCCAAAATAGTCAGAAATGAGTTGTTTTTGAATGCATTATCCGATAAATATTTGAGTTGATTGTTGGCAATAGTCCTTAATATGAAAGTCAATAATTTATATTTGTATTCAAATTAGAAAAGTTTCTGAACTTAAGTTTCGATAAGACTTACAATTCTCGCAATGAATGCAATTGTGATATAGCATTAGGGAGTGATTTAAGTGAATTACCATTTATTTCTCTAATAATGTACAAAATTAACAAAAATTAATTTATTTATTTATGTAATGAAATCAATTTAAACCAATATTAAAATAAATAAATTTTGAAATTTATAAATAAATTATAATACTTTACTTCTTGGCTCAAGTTTTTGAAAATAAGATACTTTATATTGATTGACATTTTTAAAAAACTTCAAACTTTTAAACTTTATAGCAAATCAAATAAACCAAAAATAAATAAATAAAATTTTGAAAAATAAAATTATTTGAAACTTAAATTTAAAAATTTGACAAAAACTCTAATATTTGCTATAAAAGTAACAAAAATATATATAAGTTTACAAGTAAATTATTTTAATATTTTAAAATAAAAATATTTAAATTTATAAAAAAAATATTTATATGGAGTTTTTTACTAATCATAAATTATTAAAATTTCAAACTAGTAAATTTTAATATAAATTTTTCCAATTATTTCTAAACCCAATGTCTTTTGATAGCGAGATGCTTTCTTACTGGACTAATCGCGACTATATTAGTTAAAATAATGTAAATATTTTACTTAAAATATTATAAATAAATAAATTTTAAAAAATTATAACTAAACAAATCGCTTACAATATTTTGAGTGATTCGAGTTCAGCGAACGCCAGAGATTCTATGTCTTTGATTCTGTTATTTTGAAGATCACTTTAATACAAAATAATGATTTAATCAATATTAGTTAATTAAAATAATTACGCTTGTTCAATCTATATTATTATATCAGTAGAATACTTATTAACACATTTATTTTAAAAAATCTGCGCTTTAATTATGTTTCCATTTTATTGCAGTCAACGCTTGGATTGCATTTTACTATTTTTTGTAATTAACTTATTTTCTATCAAAAAATAATCATTTGAAGAAAAATTGATTAAAATATATAAATCAGGAATTGAGAAGGTCGGCCGATCCAGAGGGGGAGATCGGGAGACAACATTTTGGCTAAAAACCTAGAGGGGGTATCAGGGGAGTTCCAAAAACGTTCAAAAAGCCTATATATTATGATAAAAATTTATCTAATTTAACTGGATTTAAAGCAAATTTAGCACTAATTTTTATAAAAATTTTCCAATTTTGATTTTAAAAAATTTAACAAATTTGGTGGCCGCCTTCGGCAGCGGACAAAATTTTAATGAGGGTACATTTTTGTGGACCAAATACTAGAGAAGGGGGAAATAAATCCAAATTTTCAAAATCAGGGGAACTTTTGGCTGATCCACCCCTTAATGCCTGATATAAATGTATAAATAATTTGAATGAATTTAAGATTTAATTAAACAAAATGACTAAAAATATGTTTAAATCTAAAATTTTTATTAACGAATTAATAGTTTTAAGTAATAAAATATTGAATTAGTGCAAAAGTGATTGAATTGAATGAAAACAAAAACAATTAATGAATTAATTAAATTCTAGACTAAATCAAATCAGATGTGATTATAGTTAATACAGAAAAATATTTACTTTAAATTTTTCGCTAAAACAATATAAAAATGTATTCATTTGAATAAAAAAGAGTTTGAATGCGAAAAGAAATTCAAAACTAAAACTGATTTATTAAGACATTCGCGAATGTATTTCGGAATAATATCATTTAAATGCAATCAAAAAATTGTAATAAAAATTATGTTTAAAAATCGCGGCTTAATTGTCAAATTAGAAGACGCTTTAAATTCAATTGTAACAAATGTAAAAGTTTTAAAAGATATGTTTGTAAATTAGATTTTGTATTTAAAGTTAAATCCAAATTGAATCGACATAATTATATTTTAAAACAAGCCATTCTCAAAATTCTATCTTCATAAAAAATTCAATCATCAAAACGCAGTACTTAATATACTTAATATATAACAAATTAATTATTTAAAATAAAATTAAAAAAATAAGAATTTAATCGATAACTCACAGTATTGCCAGACGTTTAAGATGTTTGAACGCAAAGTCGTCAATAGATGTGATTTGATTGTTAGCTATACTTCTGTAAACATTAAATATACAAATTGTGTTAAATTCAATTCACTTCCAAATTGTCAAAAGTTGCTATTTTTATAGAAAAAAAGAGTAATTCTGTTTTCTCTGCAGACGTATTCATCATTTCATTCTAACCTATATTTTCGGTTCTGTACGTAATGTTAGCCTCAATTGATTGAAAGCAAAGAATGCTTTCTATTTATCATATTTTCATTCAATTTTTTCAATGAATAAATTCAATATTTTATGCAATTGTGGGTATGAGTCGAGACTTTAAATTTTGTAAAACAACTCTCGAGCGAGTTTTGACATGAATTTTGATTTAAAAATATAATATTATGTTAATTTATTTTATGATTAAACTTTTTTTTTAACTTAAATTATTGTAAAATTATATATCTTTTATTATTAAATACTCTAACTAGAATTAAAAATATATTTAGTTATTAATATTGTTTTGATTATTATTCAGTTATTCGTAATTTTAGATTTAATAGAGAATTTGAAATTTAATTTAAATTTGAGATTCAATACAAAATTATTTAAATTTATTATTTTAAAATTTGAAGCATGGTCTAAATTTTTCATCCAATTTTTTATTTTAAATTTCATTTTTTGAGAAATAAAAAACTTTTATAATATAAAAATTAAGGGTTATTTTTGCTAAGAATTAAATTAAGCTCAAATTTTTTTTTATAAAAGTGTTATTTTAATTATTAATTATACAATTTGATAAATAACTAGATTTTAATAAAAATTTTTAATAAAATAATTACTAGTTTTTATGTTTATAAGAAGTAATAAAGTATCCAAGACTAAAAGCTCGACTTTAGTGCTCATCACTAGTCAACTCAAATATGATATATATATATATTTCTGTCATTTATAGCCTTTTTAAAAGATATTCTTGGCTTTGAATTGAATAAAAAGTTATCCTGACACTTGCATATATATATAAATAAATATAAGATAAAAATATTTGTTTAAAAATAAAATATTTTGTTTATATTTAAACTAAACTAATATTTTTAAAATATTAAATTTATTTAATATTTAAATAAAGTTTTTATAAAATTGATTAATTTTTAAACATATTTTACAAATACATATTAGTTAAGAATACCATAACTAAAAAAAATAAATATATAAATATTTATGGTAAATAAATAAAATAATCGGAATTTTTTAAAACAACAATAAAAACAATCTATACTTCAATTCTTGTTTGAAATTTATGGCTAAACTAAATATATATTCTATTCATGATATACGAAAACTTCAAAAATTCTCAACTTTAGAATTGATACAATTTTTGCGAAACTTTTTATCACAAAACTTGTGGCAAATATCTAGTGAATGAATATATTTATTTGACTTTTTTCAAATAAATTTTTTTAATGCTTATATTGAAAGTTGAGTTATGACCGAATATATGTCTGATATTTGAAAGAATGATTGCTTACAACGCCTCAAGTTTTGGCAACAATTTGAATATATGTGTCGGCACTTGTGTCAGAGAGTTGTCATTCAGCCAAAGCCTCTTCAGATGTTTCAAACCCGAAAAATCGTCTTCAGTTAGGTTTTCAATTCGGTTTCGATTTAAGTTTCTGTAAATAAAATTTAAAAATTTAATAATATATAATGCATTCGCATAAGAATTTTTTATACTGTCAGAAATTTTTAGTTTGTATTAAATGTAAATAATTTTGTTAATCCGAAATTGTTTGCGTTATTAATGTCTTTTTGGGTTATTTTAGAAATATATCAGATTTTCTTATAATAACATTTATTGGTTTATCTTTTATCAGACAAAAAGAGATATATTTAATAAACATAAATAAAGTATTTATGACAAACATATAAATTTATGAAACAAATAATTTTATTTGTGTCGCCACTTAACAGATTAGATTATATAGAGAAACCAATTCATAACCAAATCATTTCAGACAATGGCTTTTTTAAATACTGATATTTTTTTACTATTAATCAAAGCATTCCTTATACTTCCAAACATTGAATTTTGCTATAAATCAATAGACATATGGAATGCAATTTGTTTGTTGTAATCGCTTCACAAAATTATATAAAATATACGAAAGGATAAAAATATACAACAAAAAAATAAACTAGCAAACGCCAGATATTTTGTTTAGATATACTTTTTTGTTATTTTTAGTTCAAACCTGAGTTATATTGGCGTAAATTAATAGCTTGTGTCGATAGTAAACTCAACTGTTAGGACAATCCTTTTAAAGTCCGACACAATTAGACATTTATTATAAAAATTGTTGGAAAAAATTCTTATCTATCGTCGACCAAATTTTTTCATCTTGAGTTATTTTTTTCGGTTAAATGGATATAAACATGTTAGAAAAAATATATTATTTTTTATTTTCCATTTAATTAATCCTGCAAGATTTTACCTAGTCGTTTGTATAAATATATAACTAATTATTTTACTAAAATATTTAAACTTTTTATTTTTTAATCAATGCTAATTATCTATAATTTGTAATAAATATATATATAATATTTATCTTGGCATCTTATTTAAATTTATAAACAAATAAAAACACTTTTTTAAAGTTAAAAAATAAAATGCTTTTAAGAAATAATTTACACATAAAATGTTGTCTAAGACTTTTAACGTATGAAATTGTATAAAGAATAAAAAACATAAAAATTGAGAAGTTTTTTGGTTAAAAATTTTAATGGTTTTGCATTTCATCACAGGTTGACTTGACTGGCGTTCATAAAAAGAAAAAGTTTTGTTTGAATTGATTTATGAGCTTTAGATTCAAAAATATAATTCAAACTCTTTTGGCATTATATGTAATGCATTCAATGCATTCATACTTTGCAGCTCTGTTTGAATGCATTGAAAGAAAGCGTTCTTTGAATTGCGATCTTATTATTGTCGTCATTGTTGTTGTTGTTGTTGTTGTTGTTGTTGTTGTTGTGCTCTGTTTCCCTATCCTTAGATAACTATCAAATTTTTTGCGTCAAAATGTATACAATTGTCAAATACATTGACAGAGATATAGTCCACCAAATGCTTCTTCACTCAAATTTACGGCTCATTTAATCTAAACTTCATAAGTGTTTGCAAGGAATGACTTATTTTATTTACGGCACTAACGGACAAAAAAGAGACTTAAAGCCGATTTTATTTTTAAATTTTATCCACGAATATAAGATTCAATGAAAGAATTGTGTATTTATTTTTATTTTATTTTTTGAAAAAAAAAGGAGAAAAATGTGTTTAAAAATTACTTTTATCTAACTTTTTGCCGACTTATTCGGTTATCTGATTGAATGATGACTTTAGTTAATCAAAATCGATATAATAAATGATTTTTTTCTTTTGCTTAGTTTAGAAAAAAAAATGTTTACAAAATACTTATTACACATTTAGCCTATGCTCTACACATATAAACTAAACCATCAGTTATTCTTCTTCTGGTGTGAAAGAACTCTTTATGTCATTATATCTAAACTTTTTCTCCTTTTCCCTCATTCTTATAATTCGATTTCAAAACTTTTAAAGTGAAAAAACTTTTATGGTTTGAAATATCTTAAAATGAAAGTTCATTCTATTCTTATAAAACAATTGCTTCAACAGTGAAAGAACTCTGAAATGGAATCTCAATGTTTTGTTCGGTTGATATAAAAGTGATATTTAAATGAATAGAAAAACCAAAATATAAGGAAATACTCAATGTTTTGCTTTTATAACCTCAAAGCCATAAAAACAACTTTTAGTTTGTGTTGAAATAATAATTGATAAACACTATAAAATATCACAACAGTATATAAATTAGGTGTTCATTATATCGATTTTCACTTTACTTATGTGCAAACTATAAACAAAATCTTAATAATGTTTTTCAACTTTTAGTGTCTAAAGAGTAAAGCTCTATATTTCTCTTAAATGTAGAAAGAAGTGATCTTTTATCATTAACTTGTCGAGGTAATTATAACTGGCTTTTAGGCAACTAGCTTTTTACGAGCTAAGTTAGTGTCATATACTATATATTAATAGAAAGTATTGTATATATCATATATATAAATAACAAAAGGCAATTCCACGCTATTTATCATTTTCATTGAACAAGACTTTTAGTATAGATTAGACCTAATCCGCAAACAATGTAATTTATTTAAATAAAAATTGTGTTGTTTTTTCTCTTTTTGCATAACTTTATTTTAAAATTATTACTACATTATAGATGAGATTCTGCAAAGGGGTTGAGATTTTATTTTGTGAATACAAGTAATTTCATAATTTAAGCTAAATTTAACCAAAAAACTAATGGAATAATTACCGGAAATTCTGATTCATTATTAGATTTAATAAAATGCACAAAATAGATAAGCTAAAATAAAATTATTTTTTAAATTTAATATTTGCGTATAAATAGTTTTGCCAAAAAAGAATGAGTATATAAACGAATAATGACAGTTCATTATTCATCATTGTAAATATATATTAACAAGGTTAAAAACAAAGTAAAACAAATAATGTTTTAGTAAAATTCATTAATAAAAAATAACATATCTAAATATAAACAAAAACAATATTAATTATGTGACCAAGGTAATAAGTTAAAAAAATATATTAAACTACTACTTTAGAAGTTATATATACTGTATATATGATAAATGTTTATTTTATTTTAGTTGTTATATAAGTTATATAAACAGTTATACCAAAAACATAAAAAATGCATTTTTGTTCCTATTTTTAAAAAATTAAATAACAAAGTTTTTCTTAAATTTAATACTTTAATAAATTTAAAATATTTGTTTAAACAGCAAATTAAGTTTTAAAAATAACAATAAATTTAGTTTAAATTTAGAATTAGCTTTAATAAATAAAATAAAATTATTTGTGTATAAAAACCATTGTTTTCAAAATTAAAGTTCTCCAAAAAAGTGCTTAAACTAAGTTTGAAAAAATAATTCTGTCGACAGAACATTAACTCTTATTCTACAAGATTTACGTTTGAGTTTGAGAAGTCTTTTAGAAATTTAGTTCAGCACTTAATAACAAGTTCATTTAAGCTGCTTTAAAGTTTTAAATTAAAAGTTTTCACATTAAAAAATTTTATTTTAAATAAAGACGTAAACAAAATTTACAAATTGTACAAATTAATGAACTAGTTCAGATTTAGATATAAATAACAAACAGATGTTTGAATTGAAAAATTGGTACTTGGAAGTTTGGTTAATGGATTCAAATTAGTAATTATACAGAATATTCATTTAAGTTGTTTTAAATGAATGAAGCGTATTGTTTAATTCAAATTTTAGATGCCGTCAAATTGCAAGCTGACGTCAAATACTAAATTTTATTTATACTGTAGTTAAAGCAGACATTTCTACTCTACATAAGTAAATATGTAATAATAGTAAAAGTTGTATAACATTTATGTTAGTGAATACATAATAAATTAATTTAAGTTAATAAAGTAAATGCAATAGAAATAAAGTTTTGTCTTATCACAGATGCAAATAAAAATTCAGATAAATAACTATTTTAACAACGGATTTGAATACTTGAGTTAAATTTAATATCATATAAGCTATAAATATTTAACAATATTTATAAGTCTAATTCTTTAAGACTACTATCAATTGACTTGACTTTTCAAACAATCTAACAATTAGTTTAACGAACCGAAAAAAATGTCAAAAACAAGCCTTAGTTTCAATTATGTTCTTATTTATTGATTCACTCATTTTAATGATAACAACAAATCAAGATTTTAACGCATTTTCTGGTGTTTTCAGAAAAATAAAGTTTAAATTTCCGAAAAATATTAATATTAAAACTCATGGATAAGAGTCGGAAAAATGCATTGAATATCAAATTTCTTTTATCCAAATACTGTCTGCATATCAAAGCCATAACTCATTCAAATGGAAGAGAAGGCATGCGTTAAATATTTGTATTTCTTAATGTGACTCAAATTACGCTTCAATTCATTCTTTTTAAACATAATTAAATTTCTAATTAAAAAAGTTTTTTCTAATTTCAATCGTTTTGTTAGTTTTGGCGCCGAAACAAGAATGGAATTGCAATTTGATTACAAATTTTTCTTTATTTTTTGGGAACATTATATAAGATAATGAGAAAACGGAATGTTTTGGCAAAAGAATGCAATTCAAACAAAACGAGTTTACATGCGATTCAAGTTTAGGCGTTGAGATCAAAATAATAATAAAAGCAGAAGTGAATGGAATTTAATATTTTGTTTATTGCATAGAATATATATTATAGATATTATAGTAATTTGATTAGAGGTGGGAATAGGAATTGAGGCTTAATTTTTGGCCCGAGAGCTCATACTCTAAAACCACTTTCTTAGGTCTCGAGAGTCTTGAGATAACAATAATTTTTGTTAATTTTATAATAAAAGTTTTAGTGTAATAATGGATTTACTTTTAATTTAATCAAAATAACAATTATTTCAACTAAAATCATATATAACTAAATTAGATTATAGATTGTATACAAATTAAATTAAATTAATTTTATTAATTATTATTAGAATTAATATTAATAACTTAAAAGATTACGCATAGTAAAAGAATTATTTTAAAAAATAGCTAATCTCGACCAATAGATGAGCTCTAATTTTGAGGTTTTGTGCACCGATTTGATCCGTCGGAAGAAGTGATCAATTTTTAGAGTAAACGTATTTTTCTTCTCAAATATCTTATGAAAACAGTTTATGAATCGGAAGGATATCATAATCTCTCAGTTCTGAGAATAGGTTAGCGTTTGTATCACAGGAAAGGTCAGACACCAGCGCTGGGATGAAGAGATGAAGAGAGTCTTCAATAACAAAACAATAGCTTTTGATGGCATTCGATGAAAGTTGTTGTGATATTAAAGCAGTAGTTGTGCGGAAATAAGTGTTCTTTTCATTACTGCCAAACCATTGGTTCATATTTAAGACAACACTAAGACTCAAAACACTTATTCTGTGTTTGTCTTAATGTAGCGCTGATTAACTAACCAGAATCTCACCGACATATCACTGATTTTTTTCAACAACTGTTTTATTACATACTTTTCTGTTTTTTTTCTTCAATTCTAACCACTTATAGTAAAAACAAAATTATTATTAATATTATGTTTTCAGTATTTACTAGTTATTTATGCTTAATGATAAAAAAATATTGCTAATGATATTTTAACTCAACTCTAATGTTCAATAAATTAAAAATAATTATTTTCTATGAAACATTAATGTAATAATGTTTTATATTGTTAATATTTTAGATATTAATTACTTTTTTCTCTAAATTTATTCAGAATATAAACATTTGACAAATTTGCGCTAATTTTTTTGTTATTTCTTAACGTAATTATATTTTTTAACATAAATAATCTTATATTAAAAATTAATTTGTTTATTTTATTTTATAGAAATTTTAATTAAAATTTTAGAAGTTTTTGTTAAAAATTAATTAAAATATTTTTACTAAATTGAAATAAAATTTAGTCAAGTTTTAAAATTGGTATAAGTCTATTTTAATATATTTAAATTGAAAGTAAGGCTCAATGAAAAACAAATTTGTTACTTTTTATTTATATTCTAATTGCAAAAATTTATCTAGCTTATAAGTCTGTTTAATTCTATAATATATTCGACAATTAGGTTCTAATTATATATTTAATTGAATTCAAAAAGTAATCTCAAATTATTTTTTGAAAATTTTGCTGTAAATCATAGCTTTAAATTGTAAAGGATGCAACATGCAAATTCTGACAAGTTTCTAATCTTATATAATATGATTAAATAACTAAATCAAAAGTTTTAATGTCTGCCGTCTGTCATTTTTAATATTTAGGTCATATCCCTATTAAAAGTTTTAAATATATTTAATTAAAATTCATAACATGTTTCGCTGAATAGACCAATAAAATAATAATCATGATAAGATTAAAAAGCTATTTTTAACTTGTATAAAAAATTAATTTAATTGTGCTGGCAAATCTTCTGTACAAATAAAACATCTTTTATATTATTCTAAGAAATTTTTAAAATAAAAAATAAATAAATGTTTAAAATAGTATCTAAGCCTTTAAGCGAAAGAAATTGATGTAAAGTAATAATAATAAATTCAGAGTTAGGTATCTACTTAATTCAAACATACAATTGAAGTAAAAAAGTCAAAAATACTGGCATTTATATCAAAATAAAAGTCTTTTGTTTTCAGATCAAAAAAGAAAAAAAAACAAAAATTTTATAAACTGTGAATAAAAATAAAATCAAATTAAAGATATATCAAACTCTTAATAAGCTTTAAGTGACTTATATTTTGTTGTTTTTCAACAAAAAGATGATATTCGAGCGAAAGCCAGAATTTGAAATGAAAAACACAATCTCTTCTGAGAACTGAGTACAGAGTTGATGGACTGGCGTCTAAGCGACGCTCAGATATTTCATAATAATATAGAATATATGGAATATAGAGTCAAATATATGCCCATAAAGTGGTCACTGACTGACTTTTCACATACTTTCGCTATATTCGTCATTCAATGAATTCACTTTTGGATTCTTTCATATTTTCATTTTCTATTTATATACAGAAGTGAAGAGTATATCAGTATTATAGAGATCGAGTAGAATAGAAATCGTAATTCTGAAAAGTGGTTGAATTTATCAAATCGCTAATATCTCGGCAATCACTTTAATTCATTATTTACTAAAAAAAATCTGTCTAGATACATTTTTATATTTATATATACAGTACTTGATTTAATTAACTTGTATTAAGAGCTTCATAAGAAAGATCAGGACTAAATTCCATTAATTTTTTAAATTAGCATTTATTTCCCCTAGCATTTGATTTGCGAAAAGATACACAAATTTTTAAAGGTTTTTTGGCCAAAATTAAAAAATTTTCTTAAATTGGTAATAAATCCGGTTTAAATTTAGTTGAATTAACTAAATTTGGTTTAATTGCGAATTAAATTTAGTTAAATCTAATTAAATTTCATTATAATTTAATAGGTTTTTTGGGTATTAAAAAAAATATCTTCCTTAATTTTCCCCTTGAATTTTTTTTATAGTTTGTATGTTAAAAAAATTACACAAGTTATAATAAGAATTTATAAGCTTGGACAAATTTGAAAAACATTTAAGATAAAACTCCAAACATAAACATCAAAGTCTTTAATTAGACTTGATAAATTCTAGTCAATGCTTTGCAATATTAAGAACAAAATTCAGTTTGATGCAGACTACTTTGCAATCTTGATATAATAAAGAACTTGTATTAATATTAAAAATTTTTATACTCTTCAATAGGATTTAATTAAATAATAAGCTAATAATAAATAATAAATAATTACTTTTTATTGAATTCAAACGTTTAATAATTGAATAGACTTTTAGTTATTTGTGATGAATATGAATGCATTAATCAATAGAATAATAATAAGTGACTAATTGATTCATTAATTCAAAGAGTTTGAGCAAGTGCCCGGGTGTTTGTCATAATGGAGCAAGTATACTGTGTACTAAATATAAAAGAAGCGCTAGCACGAGCACCGGCATTATTGCCGATATATTGTGACGTCTATTAGAAAGAATTATTTGTTTCTATATCTATATATATTTCTATATATATATATATATATATAAGAGCTTTCAGTTATAATAGAGGCGTTGCATAAAAAATGGATTCAATTAATATAAATCAGTATAATATCTCCACTAAAACAGCTCTACCTCTTTATTCAAACCAAGAGTCAGACCTACCGACCCTTACAATTAAATTCAATTAAAGCGACAAAAATTTTTAGGTCTTTTTTGGGCGTTTACCACATTTTTAAAGATAAATTTATTGACCTAAATTACTGACTAGAGGAAAAATGGACAGATGTCAAATAAACTGACGATTGACAAAATTTTTATCATTAAATTTGACAAACTTAAATCAAATATGATCAACTTACTAGTTAGAGGTTAAATAAATTTGTAAAATATTTACTTTTTTAATTTATTCTAATTGATTAATTTGATAAATGAAAGATAAAACAAAAATAAAAATTTTCTAATATAACAAATTACTATACAATTTATTAAAATAAAAACAACCATTGTTTGATTAAAGCCAACTATTTTTAAATTATTATTTCCTTTTTTATTGTCTCTTTTATTTATGTATTACATTAGAAGCAAAATATAATTTTTTGGTAAATATAATTTTTATTTATTGACCAGATTCTATTTCAAACTTGTTTTTCAATAAAGTCATAATAAGCTCATTTTTATTGATTTATTGATTCTTAAAAAATCGAGTTTTAGATAAAAAAAATTTTGATTAAAATTCTTGGAATTTTCTAATTAAAGTTATCTATAAATTACATTGATCATATAAATTAGTAAAGTAAATCATAAAACTGTACAATCAATTTACAAAATTATTTTATTATGTTAAATTGTAAGATATTAATAGTATTTTATATATTGTATTAAATAATTGTTAATTTTTAACCACAATTTGTCGACAAAAGTTGATTATTGGCACTTAACGAAAGAATTAATAATTAAATTCTACAGTATTTGTAATAACAGTATAATAAATACATCGATTGAGTTGAATATCCTATTTATAAAAAATGATTAAATTTTTATCCTTAGCTGCAATTCAATGCACACTAAAGCTCTTAATGGGAAGAATACGATAGAATACGAGAATTATGTGTAAATATCAAATATAAGCACTAGTCGTAAGTTTAGTATTTGATAGTAAAGGCAAAAGCAGTGGAAAATCCATTCAAAACTCGAAACATAGCATTCGATTGAAAGAATTGAATGAATCTTCATTTCCCACGCATTCCATTGCATTGCATTCACTTACACTGTATTCGCAATCGAATCGAATCATTCTTATGCTATACAGTACTCGTCGTAGAGTAAGAGTAAGTTTATGTCAGCTCTACTCATATGGCTTTACTCTACCGTTTCTATCGTTTCTACCGTTTCTGTTAGCGTTTACTTTACACGACTCCCACACCTCTCAACACAAACAACTGTTTCTTTAATGAGAGTACAGAGAGTGAGGGGAGAGGGAAAGGAAGAGAGAAAGAGAGTGGGAGAGAGAAAAAGAGAAAAAGAGAGTGGGAGAGAGAGAGAGAGAAAGGGGGGGAGAGAACGACTCAAAAGACTCTATGAATGAAGAAAACCGTAAACCAAATGCTCAATGACTTTGAGGTGAATGAACGGAAAAGCCTTTGAAGCAGAGCTCTTGAAATTTGCTCCAGCTTAGTTGTGCTAGCTCACATCTACCAAACCTCACCAAATCAAATATTGAATGCATTCGAGATTTTTTATACACTCAATGATTCAATTTTTTTAAAGATTAAATTAAACATTAAATAAATTGTTTTATAAAAATTTTTATTATTTAAAAAAAAATTTCTATGACTTCACACACGAAATAAGTCGATTTAAGCTTAATAACTATATAATCGTTAAATTTGTTTTAAAGTTTGAAATATTAATAAAGTGTTAAACATAATCATTAAATACTAAATTAAATTTTATTCATATAATTAAAAATAAAAATATATTAAATTAATATCTTTAAATTAAACCAACTAGTGAATAATATTTTTTGTTTATTATTTGATAGTTATTCTAATATATTAATTTTAATTTTAATTTTATAGATGTGGTTATGATTTTGAAAACATTAAAGCATGTTTTATTTATTACTAAAATTGAGTTTATCAATTTAATAAATACATTTTTATATAAAAAAAAGTAATTCACAATAGATATTTTGAATAAAATTTATATTTTTATCACAATAAATTTATATTAATTTATTTTAACAATTTTATGCAAACTAGAAATTTAACTTTTACTCTAGTTAAAAAATAAATTTGTATTCATTTATTCGAACATTTTTATAAATTTAAATTTTCTCTTTTAATGACAAAAAAATAAAATTTGAAATATATTTTATTAAAAACATTTCTTATATTTTATATTTGCAATTTTTTTTTGTTAAAAACTTGCAATAAAGAAATATAAATATGAAAAAATAATTTACAAAAATAGATACAATGTTTATTTAATTTAACAAAATAAAATTTATTCAATATTTTTGATCATTTATGTTGATTCTGAAAATGTCTATAATTTCAACTAAACTAGAATTCAATAAAAAATAAAATCAAAAAAAATTAATGGTTTTCCATAAATCACTTTTTTATCGGTTTATTCGTTTTACTCCTCAAATGAGTCTTTTGAGAATTAAAAATTTCATTTAATTAAATAAATATATATAAAAATCAAACAATAAAATATATAAATTTTATATTTAATTATATTTTATACATGAAAAAATAATAATTATAATATCTATACAAAAAAGAAAAAAGATTTGAAAACAAAAAATAATTAAATTCTAAATTTAATGTTTGACTAAAACTTTTCAAAACTCAAACATTTTATTTGTTAAGACATTGTCAGAAGAAAAATCAATTAAAAAGAGTAAAAGTTTATTAATAACAAGAAATCTGACGAAGAATGAAAAATAAAAAACGACATAAAAACAGTATTTCATTAACTCATTGAGTTTGTTGAGGTGTAGAAGAAAGAAAAGCTATGAATCGATAGGTTATTAACCGAATCTGAAAGCAACGAATGAGTCGAAGACTTTATTCATTAAATTGTTATAGAGTTGTGTCGGAAAGCAATGCATTGATAGTTAGCGATGGCTTACAATAGGTTTGTGTCCAAACATGATCGATGACAAGATAGGGATCCGTTTGACTCAACACCGGATAATTTGTCACTAGAATCAGGCGCGACGTACACTATATATGAACATACATTCAATTGTCGATTAAAGATTAGGTACTCGTAGTTATCAATTGAATTCAATAGTTGTTTATTATTGCACTTAATCTACAATCTAGTACTGATGTACTGATGATCGATCACTGACTATCATTCAATTGATTGATTTCTAAGCATTCATTCAATTCACTATTTTATCTCTGTCTCCAATACAAAATGTCTTATAAATTGTTTTTATATTGTATTTGTAGTTAATTCAAAATCTGATTTGCTACACAGCTTTAATTTAGAAATTTTACTATTGCAGCAAATTTTTGTTTGTTTAAATTACAAACAAAACATATTTTGATTTTTTGGCTTTAGACACAACATTTTGTAGAAAATAAATAAATTTAAAATTCAATTTGGCTTAAAATTGCGTTTTTCTTAAACAAATTTACATTTTTACTACTGTATTAAAAGATTAAATCAAAGTCGTGTTAATTTTTGCAGTCTATAAAATATTTTAAATGTTTTGTAACATAATCTCCGATTATTAGAAATGTTTTACATATTTTGAATCATCAGTTTTAATGATTGATTTGAAGTATTTAAACAATTTAATTTTTTATCTTGAAAGTCATTAACTTGAAGTCAAAAAGTTTAGCTTAAGTTATAACTTATAATTTAATTTAATTCTCTTTAAATGCAAATATTTATTAGTTTAATTTATTATTAGTTATAAAAACGGACAAGTCAATAAAAATTATTATTCTAATCATAAATTTAATAAAACGTCCAGTATAAATAAGTTTGGAAATTCAATAGTTATTTATTGATTTCTAATAAGTAAATCAATTCAAATGCATTCACATCACGTCAGGCAATACGAAGTGATGCGAATTCGAGACGAGATTATCGATAAATATTCTCTTGATATTAGTTTAATGAAAGTCTGTGAAACAGATTAACTCAAATATAATTTGAAGAAAAAAAAATAAAAGTTATATCACATAAAAGGTTTGAAAATGATCTTTAATGTAGAGATAGATGAAATAACTCAAACTCTTGTCCAAAACCTAATGATTCATTTGTGAACATCATTTGCAAAATGAACTAAACTTTTTGTTTTTTGTATTCGTTTTTTATCTAATAGTAGAGTCAGAAAAAGATTTGAGTCGAACAGCAATAAAGAGTTGGTTTTTCGAAAATCTCTTTTTGTTTTGAATATTTTGGAACGACTTAGAGAAGACGAAAAACTATTTTTATGGTAAAAATATTACACAACTATTATGAAAATATAATGTCATAAAAAGTTTGCGCTCTATTTATCTAAATTTTAATTAAATAGAATAATAAGAACTAAATAATAAAAAATATATATATTTATAAAACGGATCAATACGAGAGACGATGAACTGTTTCCGTGAGTATACGTAATATAACTTAAATAGAATACAACTTTGAGTACGAAATATATATAAATACATAAAGTTTGCAATGTTTGCAATCAAAGCTAAATTTTGTTCTTTCGACTGCTATTAGAGTTATGTTATGAAAACATATTCTCTTTTTTGGCACAAAAAACACAATGTAATGGAGAAGTAGTCACTCCTGAGAGTTAAGTAGCACTAAATCAATACAAACATAAAGACATTGTTTAGTTCACAGAAGTATTTCAGTATTGCATAAAATAATAAAATATTCCAATTGTTAGGTCTCGTCGAATGAGGTCTCTCTCTTTCGCTCCCTCCCTCCCTCTCCTGCTCTCTCCCTCTCTCTCCCTCCCTCTCCCCTATCCTCTCATTTTCTATAACATATTTAATCCCTTCTAATAGAGTAATGACATATTTTGATTAAATAACAAATTCTTAAATTTCATAAAATATTGACTCAAACTTATACAGTATTTCTATTTTATGTTCTTTTTTTTACCTCAGATTAAATCACAAAATATTTGTTTAGTTGTTATGACACAAAACGGCAAACATTTAATAATCCAAAGAATGATTGACATTTTTCGAACTGAAAACACATTAATAGATTAAACATTTGAGAAAAAAGTTTGGCTAAAAACAAATGTAGTCTCAGTTTTAGTTTAGTTTTTGATTCAATGCTTGCGCTTAGACTCAGTGCAGACGTACAGTATATTAAATGTCTGTATAAATAGACAGATCGACGATATTTTGTGCCTAAAAACATATTTTCAGTTTTGCTGACCTATCGTTAAATACATTAGTTATGCTTAGAGTCTGAGGCAAACAATGTTCGGCACATTCGGTCAACTTTGGTCGACATAATTGTGTGTTTTATACAGTATTTAATTACATCAAAATTGACGGATGAAAACAATGTCAAAGATGTCGATTTAGTATAATTTAATATAAAATAAGTTTTTTCCCTAAAATCTAATATGAGAACAAAAACACTACAACTATATGCGCTCAGTCGGTAAAAAAGTGTAAAAACAAAAGAATAGAAAGCTTTGCATTAATTTAATTTCAATAAAAAAAATTGTCTACAAAATGAAAAATGATTATTAAGTTGAAAAAACATTAATTTACGAATTGCATGAAAAAAGAATATAAAGTTCACTAACATTTCAAAAATATTCTTTAGCTATGAATGTATTCTGTCATCAGATGTGGAAAAAAATTTAAAGTAATTTTAGAAAAGCGAGAAAATATAATAAATGATGAGAAAAAGTCTACGAAAATTTGCATTTTATTCAAATGTTAAATGTAGTTTGAAAATCAAATTCAAATTTAATAATCGAAATATGTGTGAAATTGTTAGTTTCATACATTAATTAATTTTTATTATATGTTATTTTATATATATTCGCAGTATTTGTTGATTCATTGAATAAAAATGTTTTTGTTTTAGGCAATGGGTTTACGAATGACGTTCATCAGTAAAACCATTATTTGATTTATTATTAATTGTATTGTTTTGCGTCAATACTTATTCACTTATTTTGTTATTTTTAGTTTCATTAGAAACAAGACAATCGCCGCTGGGATTAGATGTTTATTATAATTCACTATTTGCGCAAATAATACAAAAATATAAAAATTAGTTAATTAAACTAAATTAGATTTCATGACCTAGTTGCAAATTAAACATTTGAATTCTAATTTTTTACTCTTTTAAGCCATTAAATTTTAATTAAAATTTTGTTGAAATAAAAAATTTGATTAATTTGATTAAAATTTAATTAAATAATATTAATATAATTTTTAAAAATCAAACGATTTAAGCAAACGTCACAAAACAAATCGTACAAGTATAAAACAAATTTTAGCACTACTTTTTACAGTAATCTATATTAGATTGAAAAACATAACAAATGGATATATGTTATCTATTTGTCACTAAATGGCACTGATACAAATGCCCAGAGCTAGTGATGGTCAACGTTAGAGCATCTGTTGGAACCAAAAAAAAGTCTAAACACTCCCAACGCTTCCAAACGCTTCCAAACACTTCCATTAGTACTAATGCAAGTATAGGATAACACAACAAAATCTTAACTTTAATTTAGTTTATATTAAATGAAAAGCTATAATAATAAAACAGATAAAGAAAATCATTATTTATGAGAAAAAGAGTTAATTATAGTATCAACAGAAAGAGCTGTACAGAAGTGAAAAAATCAATTTCGAGATAAGTTAAGTACTTTTAATACTTGTAATTTTGTTTTCTCTTTCTTTCTTTCTTTCTTTCTCTTGTGTGGAATATAATGTCCGATATTTTCCAAATAATCATTAGTAAATTGATTAATGAAAACAATTTATTAGTTTTGATTCATATCTAAAATGAAGTTAAAATTTAAATATTAATAAAATACAAAAATTATTAGATCTTGTTTATATCTCGACAATAACATTAAATTATTTTATGTTTTGAAATTAATTGAAGAAATAATAAAAGAATAAAAATAAATAAATTGCTTCAGGTCTGTGAATTGGTTTAATCCCTGGTTACTATCTTTAACTGATTTTTAGGCTCTACTTCCACTACAAGTAGTGATTCTATTTCTTAATGATTGGGCCGAATGTGTTATCGTATTATTGATAAATATTAGAAACTATTTTTTGTAAATTAGTTTTCATCTCATTCCTACGTCTCTGTCCTTTTGGCAGTTGACACAAGAACTGAACGCATCAGCAGTTCTATAATTATCAAAATAGACATAAGATTAAGAGATGACAACAAAAAGCACAACAAAAATATTGAGTTTAGTTGACATAACATGCGAACAGAATATGTCGTCGAACCAGAAGAACAAAAACAGATATCATTTTTTATAAATCAAAGCACAGCTAAACCAGTGATACGTTTTCGAAGCAAAACTTATTTATAAATTGAATCAAATTTTCTTTATTTTGTAATTAATATAAATTATTTTTTCTTCTTCAAATTAATGGATTTTGTTCCGATATATAATTAAAGGTTTAATCTTTATATTAATAATTACTGTTAAAACTGAAACACAATATTTCATTCATATAATGCTATAATTTTCTTAAATTATATACATTTCAAATACAAGAATAATATTATGAATTAATCAGGGAATTTGTATTTTATCTTAATTTTAGTTTTTATAATATAAATATTTAGTTAATTTATTGTTTGAGTAGAAGTCTTAATATATTTATATTTTAGTAAGATAAACTTAAGTGTTTTAAATAAACGCTTAAACTGTTTATAAAAATAAATAAATACAAAAAATACTAGAATTACGGAAATTATTAGTTGATACAAAACTTTTATATTTTAACCATAACATCGAAATATTAGTAATAACCAAGGTTAGGACAAATAGTTATTAAAACCCTGGTTAATAGTGACTATAATAGTTAACAAAAACAGATTAAATAGTTGTTCAAATAGTTATTTATTTTTTTGTAAAAAATTAGATACAAAGCATATAAAAATCTTAAATAGCATTACAATAAATTATTAAATAATATTTAAGATTTTGTTTACATAACTTTAATCTATTATCACTCAAAATAAACTTATATTTTGAAAAACTTCGCTCAATATCTGCTTCAGTGATGGGACAGAATCAAAAACATGCGATCTCTTGAGAACTTAAATCAATGTCTAATTCATTACGGTTTTCGCCGATCAATATATTAAGTATACAGTCCAGGTTCATTTCTATCAAGTGGGTCGGGCAGAAAAATTGAGGGATAAAAAGGAAAAGGGATACAAATGGACTTTGATAAAACAAAACATAATTTATTAGAAAAACTATAGTAGCTACTATTTTTATACAATAATTATTTTAAAAACTGATCAATTTTTAATTGCTTAGGATTTTAAAATTATTAATAATGATCTCTTTTTGTATTTGACAAAACTGTTGATCAATTGATAATTTCAAGTTTTTAAATACAATATTAAATTGTTTTTAATTTACTAAAATCAAGCATCAAATCAATAGTCAATCACTTGACTGATAACTATCTAAAACTTAATTAATTTTATTATCACGTTATTTATTTAAGAATATTTTTATTGCTTAAAAAGTTGACAAAATTGGATCTAATTTTATATTGATTTATATACAAATGGTTTTATAATATAAGGGAAAATTGGAAAATTGACTTAAATGGTCTTGATAAAATTAGATTTTTAGCATTGTTTCTATAGTAAATGGCTTTTGGTTTTAGTATATAATGGATAAAAATGGAAAAGGGATAGAAATGGAATGGACAGAATTGGACCTAGACTGTATCTCTAATGCGATTCAGGGATTAATTTTGTCCAAAATCTTTTCATTTTATTGAAACTAAGTTTCATATTTCCCTTCAAATACAACGTAATGTACATAAAAACTCAAAATAGTTATTTATCTTTGGAATAGTTATTAACCATTCAAATAGTTATTTATAGTTATTATTAAAATCGGTTAAATTGCTATTCAGGATATGATCGGTGCACATCCCGAACACCAGGACTATATTATGTTCTGGGCAGATAGTTAAAATAGTTTAAAATCCGAACCCTGGTAATAACTAAAAACACAAAACTTTAAATTTTCTAAAAATATATAACATTTACTGACAATATATCTGTAACTGTCAGACAATTATTATTTATAAACATTAGATCAAACATAACTGTGCGGAAGAGTCAGTGCTTTCGATTTGGGATAATTTGAAAATTTATTATTTTTTGTTCAAATTTGTTGCCAAATCCCGATATATTAAAACTAGTAATTTATTGTTCTATTGTTTAGGACATTGTTTTCCATTAGTTTTGATAAATTTTCGTTTCATATATATTAAGTTAGCTTGCTTTTTTCTTTTGATAATTAATTTTAAAAACTCTTCGCAGTCTTTGCGAACTGAAATTAATCGAATTGTTGAAGCAATGGACAAGTTTATGATGATGTCAGAAAAATATTGGACTCTTAGATCTGGACGGATGGCTATATTTCAAATTATTGCCTAATTCTCTCCTTTTTCTTTTGGTGTTGTCGTTCAAATAGCTTAAAGTTTTTTATTACGAAAATTATATACAAGAGTATAGTTTCTATATTATTGGTTACTTACAGATAGTTTGTTATTTTCCTATTAATTTAACTCTTTTTTCCAATAATTTATCAGTTTTTCTGAAGACGCAAATACTTAATCAAAATAAAATTAATTTTAGCTCTAATGACGTACTTTAATAATCCTTAAAATATTTCAATTTTTATTTATAAATATATTTTTATATTTTTCTACTTTAAGTAAACATTATTTTAAATTATCGATTAAGTCATCAAAAAATATCTTAAAAACATATAATTAGCAATGTTAATTTATGTAATTATTATACAAAAATGTTATTTACATTTAATACATTAATTAATTGTCAGACCTCTTGACGTTTGATAGTTTTGTTGTTTAATATTTAGTCGGAAAGGATGTAAAGATAGTCTCAGATATACGATATAAGACAACAATTTAGTTTCTGATGAAAAATTTATGTAAAAGTTTTTATTAGCATAAATATAGCATAAAATAGGTCTATAATACGCAAAGTCATAGAAAAATACAAATTGAGAAAAACTTCAATACAATTGTGATAATAGAAAGTTTGGCAAAAAAGAGCAGAAAAAAGATATTATGATTTGATGCGTTCAGACAACCAAAAGTAAAGTGACTTTTGGACCAATTCAGACGAAACAGGAGAGAAGGAGAAAGAAAAAGTTTACTTCAATTCTTCAATGAATCAAATGTTTACTACAGACAATGCATTTGCAAAAACCCAAAAGTATTGATCAAATTCGAGTTATAGGTATATACTATATACTGTAAAAGAGATACATATATATACAAACAATACAAACACATATAAAGCAAATAAATAAATAGTTTGTAGTTTTTTACATACATATAAAAATTGAAAGAGTTTTGAGTTTCCCTTAAAATAGAAATTTTAGTTTATTTTTGGGTTTATTTTTAGCCTCGAGATTGAATTTATGATTACATTAAAAGTTAACTAGTTTTCCATTCATATTACGAACTCCACCCCTGAAATAGTCCTAAACATAGTAACTAGTTTATTTTTAATGAATGCTAAAATCATTAATTTTTTGTGTTTTTTTACTTTTTTGCGGATATCTTATCGAATCTTAATTGAAATCAAATCTAATTTTACGATTGCCTCAAATCTAATAAATTGCAACAACTTATAAAATATTTACCGATTTCTTGTAATAAACTTTATTTTTTTAAAACTGCAATTCGATAACACATTGAATAACCTTAAGGTTTATCCAAGTTTTGAAATTAACAAAAATAATAATAAGCACTTCAAACGTCAAAAACCGAAATAAAAAAACAAACTTATTTCGAAAATAAACGTAATGTTAAATTAAATATAAAAACTATCAACTTCATTTATATAACCATTTAAAGCGTTTATTTGAAATTTTATCGCATTTTACAATTTATTTCTAAAAAGAAATATAATTTAAAAATAGAGAGTTCATAAAAAATCACCTATACTTTGATCTGTAATTTCTGCTATCATTGATATATGGATTGCATTAATAGTATTGAAAATTGAATGTGTATTGAATTACGCGATTATATAAATCATGTTTTGCTTCAAAAGCAAAATGTCTTTTCTCTTAATCTAATATCGGATTTCATTATCTAATTAAAAATAGTTGATCTGATCCGCCACTGATGGCAATGAACTCTGAGAAGCATTAACTGCGAATAATATCGAATGACTTTTGTGAACATTTTGTTATAAATCTGGTTGTAATCACTCGTATAATAATAGATGTAATAGAAATACATTGCAAACAATATATTGATTTAATTTATTATCATTTATTTTCTATGACAATAAGGATGGGCTCATATTTAGAGCATATATACAGTAAATACAGGACAAGTTCTACTACTTAAGATATTTCTTAATAAAATGTTTATTACTATTAATATCTTCACATTAAAATATTTGCAAGATAATTAATGTTTAAATAAAAGGTTAGAGCAGCTACTAATTCTTTTAGTGTAAATTCTTTTCTAAACTGAACAAATTTCGAGAATTACGTTGTAATCAATTGTATTATTTGGCAATTTGTTTGTATTGTTTGCCTCGAGTTATAAACTGAGCAAAAATATCATTAAAATTTCAAACTTTTATTTGATTTCGAGTCGAAATTGGAGTTAAATGACTCAAATAGAGTGGAAACAGTGTTCGAGTGATAAAACAGAAATTTTTGCGGAAAACTAACAAAAAATGTGATCATAAAAACTCAGCCCTTATATTGATTACATGCGATCATAAATCTTAAAATTTTATAATTTATTTATTTATTTAATTTTGTAAAAAGTTATTTAAATAAATAATTGATTTTTGTCTAAAGAAGAGAACAAATAGAATAATATTAGAAAAAAGTAATTTTTAAAATCCTAATGACTTTTCGAGCCATTATGTGCTAGGTTTCCAATGTCATCATCGATTTATAATATTTCATCTTGTTTAATAGTCTCTTATTTTATTTTTATCACATTTTATTCAATTCGTTCGGTTTGAACCCAAACCTAAACTTTTATTTTCTTTGAATTCAATGAAAATGTAATAAAATTGAAATAAAGATTGACCTAAAAAAATAGTGATTCTAATCTGTTTAATATTAAATAAAAAATATAGCTTGCTATTATTGTTTGTCTCTTGTGTAAATCAGTATTATTTCGAATGTAAAACTAAATCCGAAAATATTTTATTCATTTTTAAAGTCCAATATTTATGAGATTCCGACGAATTGTAACCAACATTAAAGAATCGGAAGAATAAGATTTTATTGAAATTTCTTTCTTTTTTGTATCTCTTTTCAGTCTCTGGTGTCTCGAGTTATAGCACAAAAAATGTTTGAGTAATGAAATTCACTTTTTTCAGACCTATTTTCGACATTTGAAAAGAAAATTGAATCAAATTGTTTTGATATAGCGTTCAAATGATTGTTAAGATTTGACGCAAAGAATGACCAAAAGAAAAGTCAATTTTATTCTCCGAACTCTTCACTACAAAAGTTTGATTCAATATTTGATACTTAATGTGGTGGACATAAGCTCAAAAATATTTCTTTAATTTTACTTAATTACAATTACAAAATTTCAATTTATATTTTAAAAATTATATTAAAATAACAAAGATTTACTAATAAATTTATACAATTATCTATATTATTTAAAATGTTTTGTAACAATTGTTTAATAAATATTTTTTGTTTTAAAAAATAATATACAAATTAGTATAAATTAATTTGATAAATTAAGAAATAAAAATAGAATAATTGGTATTAAAATAAATAAAATTTTTAAATTAATTTTTTTAGTTTAAAAATTTTGTTAATATTAACACTAAATAAATTTAATTTAATTTGTAACTGGTAACTCGTAATTTGTAAGTTGTAATCAGATATACTGTAGTGAGAAGACGCAATGAATGTATGAATGTAAGCTTAATTAAGCGAGCAAGCAGACACGCAAACACAATGTTAGGTTTAGAACTATAACCTAAAAAACTGTTTTTGCCAATAAAAATAGCTAAATACTTTAATTTAAAATTGTTAATTAACCTAGCTTAAACCTAATCATGTTTGAGCCAGCTACAATGCTCAACACTATTGTACAACTAAAGATTGATCGGAGAGAGCTAGCGCTGACACAAATCTGAACCAATATATCACTAGTATTTTGGTGTTCGTGCTGTGGATGTGGTGTAACATAATATTTATATCGATAACTCTATTATGAAACTGAAAGGACAAGAAAAATATCTTTTGCATAACATGTCTATTAAATTCGGTTTTTATTATATGGAATAAAACATTTGCTTAATTAACTCAACTTCAATACATTGTACTGATGTTGACTTCAAAAACTATTTTCAAAATTCAGAATAAAAATATAAAATAATGTTTACGCACTAAAAGTCTAAAAATAGCTTTAATCTAGTTAGGAGTGTTTTGTATATTATATTCAGAAAAATTCAGTTTTTCTTTACGCAAGTGATGGATAGTTTAATATAAAAAAATTTATTACTCAACACAGAATGCGTACCTCTTTTTTAATTAAAGCATTTTAACAAATAAATAAAAGCTAGTTAAATAAAAAAGACAAAATCTTTAAAGCATCTAGTAATTGATTAGATGCAGACAAACAACTTATAAAACTTTTTTATGTTTACAACTTATCTACAAGAGATGGGTTAGAGTCAAGAAAATCAAAGTTTTTATAAGAAAATTCAGTAGAATTTCCTGAACAGAAAAATACACTTAAAGAGCTTTTTATACTTTGACGTCTCTAATTATTGCTAAAAATGCACATTTTAAATTTGATATCAAACTGAGACTAAAATATTAAAACAATTATTGTTCTGTTTGTTTAAACTTTACTCTAATTATATTAAATAGTAACAATAAAAATAAATTTAGTTTTGATTTATTAAACAAATAAAATGACTTTAATAAAAGTTTTGATAAAAAAAAATTTGCTATTTTTAATTTTAGTAAAGCATGTTAAGTATGTTCAAATTTTAAAATGATTAATTTATAAATATAGTAAGCTTAATATAATATTTTTCAAAATTCAAAACTTCGCTCTATTTTGTACTCTTATTGTGTTTTTCTTATATAATATTTGAATTACATGAGAACAGAAAATGACAACAAAAGGGTCTCAACTCTTGAGGCAAAGACTGGTTATGTTATGATAATATGTTGACTATAATGGAAATCTTCATCAGTCAAGTGTGACAGACATTGAGTGCTCTGAATGAATGTCTTAATTCAAATATTGGACATTGGGTAATTCTAAAAATAATTTTATTTATAAATTTTAGTCATAAAAACAATTTATTTAATTATTCAATCAATAACTCAAATTGAATGCAATATTAATTTAGGCCAATATAAGTATTAAATCGTTTGATAAATTTCTTTTAATTAAATAAATTAATAAAATATCTAAGCTTTGATAAACTTGTTATTATTTATTAAGATTTTAAAAATAGTTTTGCGGTTAAAATGAATAAGAATTAAAAGTTAAAAAACTTTATCTTAAAATCAAGATTGAGATTAAATAAATTGATTGAAAAATCGATATCATTAACACTTAGTCTTATTTCTAATAAACTCATTAACTTTTATAGAATATCTGCTAATATTTCTATTAAATAATATTTAGATTAAGTAATAAATTATTATTTATTTTTTTTAATAAAATTGATCATTAGATCATTTTTCACAAGCTTGAATTGCCTATAAAATAAATTTTATTTGAAAATTATATTTCATTCTATATTTAAATCGAAATTTTTAGGTCAAGATATATATTGGCCTCAAGAACATGCTTGATTATTTTATTGATTGAACTTTATTTATCTTTCGGCTATGTATTCAACGTTTTTGTTATTTTGATAATTTAAACAATAAAAAAGATTAATAATAATAAATCAAAAAATATTTTTTGCTTAAGAATTTGTATTTTTTATATTTTCAATGTTAAACTATTTTAAAATTTTTATTTAAACTAATTGTTTAGTTAATAGAATTTTAATTATTATTTTAATTTAATAATAAAAAATTGAATTGAAATCATTTTTCTAATACAGTAAATAAATTATAGAAACATTAATTGAATTTTAGTTTTTTTTGTTATGACAGTATCCGAAGGAACTAATTGTTAAATTTGAAAATTTAAAAAATGATAAAAATTTTGTTGTTGAAAATAATCAAATGATGAATGATGTAAATCAAACTTGTAAAGGCCATCTTGTTAATAAATCATAATAACCATTAAGTTATCTTGGAATAAACATCAATTAATCTTAATTAAGGCTAAATTATATGAACCAAAATTATCAGTTAAGACATAAAAAAGAGTGGATTTCTTCCTAAAAATAAATTCATATAATTATTATTATAGACTCGAAGCCAAAGAGTTAGCTATAAAATAAAAGTTTGAAATTTGATTTTATGCGCTAATGGGGTTTGAAATTTAAGTATAAAAAAATTTTCTCTTATTTTTAATTTAAATATTTTAAAAATTCTTTTTTTTATAGTTTGGATATTTTTTATGCAAGTCTTTTAAAGCATTTTTATGTTGAGTGTAGTTAATGTCAATTCAACCAAAAACTGATGCCTAGAATCACAAACTTGTCAATAGAAGTAAACATTTGCGGTTTTTTTCGAGTGATAGTTAAAAAGTTAATTTTGTTATTGAGCTTGTTAAGTTAAATTGCTCTTTTATCTCCCGTCTCATCATTTGTTTATCTAGTCTTTTGTTAGTCAGTCAACACATTATTGATTAATTAAATTTAATTAACATTAAAAGACAAAAACCAAATATAAATTTTATTAACAGACTTAAAAAATAAACATGACTTAAATTATTTAACATATATCCGCTATTAAATCTGCTAATTTTAATTAGTTTAGAAATTAAAAAAAAATTATTTTAAAATTGATTTTTAATTTGATATTCACTAAATAAGTTTTAAATATAAATAAGAAAACATTAATAAACATTAAGTAAAAAACTTAAATGTATTTATGGCAGAAAAAATAATAAACTAGTTATTGATTACTAAAGTGTTATAAATTATAACTTATAATGCATACAAAAAATTATATTGATAATATATTAGTATATATTTAAAAACTTAGTTAACAGCTAAAAACTAGCTTTCAAAAATTGAAAAATAAAAAACTTAAAATCGATTAAATTCTTTTTTAAAACATTTTAGAAAATTAAAGAGATTTTCAAAAAAAATGTTGTATTCTATAGCCGAAAATATTGTTCAAGTTAGTATTTATCGAAAACGTTTGAAAATTTCAAATTAGAAAATAATAACTAAAGCAATAATCGATAGCTTGAAAAAGTTCATAAACTGAAAGTCACAATCAAAATCAAAGTTCAATAACTTTAAGAGAAAGTGAAAAAGAGTTTTATAGTCAGAAAAATGTTAAGTCGAAGATATTATCGGTTTGGTTCGAGTTCTTGAAAAATGACTCGAATTTAAATAAAAAATTTTGCTATAAATCAGTCGAATAAAAAATCCAATTTATTAACTGCACTGAAGAATAGTCTATATTATAAGAGAGCAAAATCTAAGAGTTCAAATTGTGAGTTAGCTATTTTACTAATTATTAAACATTAAAAAACAATATATCTGCAGTGAATTCCGGAATTCACTGCAGATAACTTGTTTTGTATTTGTAAACAAACTGCAAAAAAACTATCAAACAGATTGAACTCTTCAGTTTTGCGCTTTACTAGTCTATATATTAATACAAAATACTTGATAATCGATTCCATAAAATTAAAGTTTGAATTTCATTAAAACCCAATTATATTAAATTAAACTAAACTTTAAATATATAGTATAGAAATAACTTTTAAAAATGTTTATAAAAATAAAAATACCAACAGAAGAGAAAAGAGGGAAAAATGTAACCAAACATAAAAAAGGATAAAATATTATGTTTTTGATTGCATTTTTTGTTGTATGTGATTAGAATTTTCTATTAAATCTGTTTTTTAAGTCTTTTACTGTTAGTCATTGACCGGAGGATAAGATTAATTCTGGAACTGTTCGCCAATTCACGATTTGTGTGATTTTGTTATCACTTAAAGGATTTAATTTGGGTTTCACCTCAAGGTTTAAGACAATTACTGTTTAAGCAATAATTTGGTCATTAAAAGCATTATTTAATTTATCTTTTTATACATTTAATGCGCTTTAGATGTATCACAAATAAACAGCGAATTAATTGAATTCTTCTATTAAATTGAAAGGTTTGGCTAAACTTATTTATAGTTTATGCAAACTAAAGGGTTATATCAATAAAACTTTTAAAATTAGAATAAATGTTTTATTTTCGTAAGTTATATATGAATCTAAATCGAATCCAATTTTATTTTATAATTAATTCAATTTAAAAATAAAATACCAAGTAAAAATAAAATTAGATAGCGTTATATAATGCAAGTTTCTAGTAGCTATAAAATTTTAATTTGTAACTATAAAGTTGTAGTTTAAAGCTTTTGGTCATTGGTTTTAAAACATATGTGTTTTAAAAACTTACTCTATCTACTTTTATTTAACTAATGCTTCGAGAATTTTTGTTGTTGAAAATATTGGCTAGATTATAAAATGCTTACATACAGTTTAATAATAGTTTATGTCATTTAAGTTAAAATTCGATACTTGAAAATAGTCGTAAATATTAAGATTCATAAATCATAATAATTTGTTTCGACAGCTATAGACTCAGAGTATAATTGGCTTAAGAATCGGCTTTAATAAGAACGATAGAGCTCTGGAAAATCATAACTAATTCTATGGTAGCCTCTGAATGATGAAAAATGAACGCATTTTGAGTGAAAGACTCAATTCTTACTCTTTTTCTCTCAACAATGCAATCAATCATTATCTAAGAGAAAACCTTTTCTTTTTGTTCAAAAATACATTTATTTTTATCAATTTTGAAGAAAAAAGATTTATTACTCAATCAATAGATATTTTATTAGTATTAAAAGGGAAAACAGTTAATAATAGATTGTGTCGAGTAGTTTGCAGGAGTTTAAAAAGTTATTTTGCTTTACTCTACATTGTTATACTAAATTGAACCAAGTAAAAAATGATATAGAAACTACATTTGTAAAATATAACATTATTACAGTTTAATAAATAATAAGTAAGTTTTTAATATACAGTCTGTATTTGTTAATAGCAGATGCTTGGTGCATTAAAAATTATTTAATCTTATAGAATGTGCTAATATTAAAATAAAATTTATAAATTATAATTGAAACTATAGTTAATTTATGTATAATTTTATTTAAAATTTATCTTTTTAAAAATTTATTTAAATAATTTTACCACAAACCATTTCTAAAATTACTTTCTTAACTTTTTATCAAATTTAATAACAAAGGTTTTAATAATTTAATAAAATTAATCTGCTAAAGTTTGATAAATCATTAAATCTAATGCAAATCTGCTTAAAATTAATTATATTTAGTTGGTTAATTTAATTTACTGTATTTTTAAAATAATAATGTTTAAAAATTTGATTAAAAGTTTTTACTAAAAATACCCGTAAACTTGAAACTTTAATCTAACTTGCTTATTTGTTTTATAACAAGATATATAGCATTAAGTTGATGTTCACTTAAATTTTTATTAAATAAAGTAATAAATATTTTAAATTTTATGTGCAATTTCATAAACTTAAATTTTGAATAATTTATATAGTTACTTATTCAACTTGCTAATTTATGCAATTCTGAAAATATATTAAAACTTTTAAATTTAATTTGCATTTGTACATAAAATAAGATTTTTATTGTAAATTAAATTTGCAAATTATAAATTTATATAAAATAATATATAAACGTGAAACTTTTTTTAAAATACCAAATATAAATCATTGACTGAAATATTTTGTGATAAATCATAATAAAATCTAAAATAATGTTATATCAAATAAATAATTAATGTTTAGCCCAAAGGGGGTTAACAATAATTTATAATAAAAGGATTATTGACCGCTTCATACATAAGGATATGTCGTTTACTATATATTAGATTTATTTTATTTAAAACTAATTAAGGAAATGGAATCCGAAATAAAAATAAAATGCATAAAAAGCAATAATTTAAAGAATTTTGATGATTTTTTCAATTATTAGATATATTGCTGTTTAAATGTTTAAAACAACATTTTTCATCGCTATACTACTAAACAGTGCTTTAATAAACATTTTTGTGAACTTCTTTGGTTAGTTTCAACTTAGGATAAAAGTAATTAAATAAAATATTTTTTTGTTTAAATACAGCAAAAAATTAATTTTATTTATTAGCAAAAGTGAGACCAAAATAAAATAAAATAAAACTAATATAAAATGCAATTTATTAAGTTTGGGAATTCGAGAACAATTAGTAGCATTTATAGAACTCTTGTTCTGTTTTACATAATATTTTATTTTCAGCCAACAGTTCACTAATTGTTTTCATTCAAACACTTGAGTCTAGAGTCGGAGAAATTGAATAATAATAAACGGAATGTCTGCACAAGACTAAAGAATTTGTGCATATGTTTGAAATTTTATGAATTATTTAAACATTTGCCAAACCAGGATCGAGCAAGCTATTCAACAACAGGAAGTACATCTAAGTGTTTTGAATTACATATTATAATGTTTATTTGAATTTAGACAGGTATATTTTTCAATATGATTGATTTTATTCAAAAAAGTTTAAAATATACTTAAATAAACTTGTTGCAAATCTAATATAATTGGCAGTCTTTAAATCTAAAACTAATATAAGTTTAAATTTGTTATTTCAAATTATGTTAATAAAAAGCATAATGTTAAAATTTTAAAAACTGTTTTGCAAATGATGATTACATTTAATAATTTTAATTAAATCAATTATTTAAAGTAAATTCTGTAATTGAGCCAGGCTTAATTAAATTATTTTTAAAATTTAAAATTTAAGGTAATATTTCTGTTATACACAGATGATTAATTTCTATTGGGATTACATTTAATCGAAAGTTAATGAGTTTTAGAAAAAAATTTAAAAATATGTTAATTTGTTAACAAATAAATTATATGTTTATGAATTATATTTTAATAAATTAGTCAAGAGTTTAGCACTTAATCACATTATTCGTAATTATTTATAAACTATTTTTTATATTAATAATGAATTCGAAAACTGTCATAAATTCATTTGCAAATAAAATACAAAAATTTATCAATTTTTTAGTCCAGAAAATAACTCTTTTTTTAAATAGTTTAATTTTCCGAAAGTGATAGACGAATGAGATTTATTGCATTTTTAAGATTAAAATCAGTGAACCGAATGTCACTGATATCACAGCAATTTCCAAATATACAAAAAAGAGATTTATTTGTTTGACAATAAAAATATGAAATTTATGTAAAGAAGACGAAGAGAAGCCCCGAAATTGTATTTTATTAAAAATTTGATTCATGTCTAGAAGTCGCGACAAATATAATGTTTGCAATGAATTAAAAATTTTTACTTTTTATATATTTGTAAGAATAGTCTCTAATAAACAAAACCCCAACAAAAAACGAATAGATTTATATATAAAAGTTTAAAAAATTAATAAAAAAAATCAATAACTTAACGTAAGTTATCAATAGTTTAAATATTAATTTATAAACCAAAAAAAAGCTCAACTTTTAAGTTGAGAACTACTTTTCAACTTTTTTCACGTAATTTTGTTTACTTTATTCGTATACTTAAGAAAACATTATTGAGTTCTTATAGTCTTAACTATATATAAGTTATATTAAATTCATTGAATGAAGTGTTAAACTACATTAAACTAATTTCAAGCTTTGAGTGAACTTATTATGTATACAAAAAATAGGGAAAAATAGTTGGAATTCATACTACAATTTATTAACAAAAAAAATATTCCCATTGCCTGATGGCGTTTCGCATAACTATAACGACAAAAGGGAATACTATTTGGGAGTACATAGAGTATAGACTTCACTAAATTAGATAATAACGTCGTATAGATTAAAACTATCAGAGCCGCAGTCGACAACAGTCTCTCAGGCCAGCGGACAGTGGCGTCGAGTTTGCCGATTATACATTCTATTTGTATTAAAATAGTAAAACTACATTGGTATGTATATTGGTTAGATTATAGTCAAATTAAATAAACTTTAATTAATCGGTTAATATTGAGAGACTGCCGCCAAATACTGTAAATAAACAGTAATTAGAGTGCAATTAGAAGAGAACACGTATTATAAGTATTAAAATTATTAAAAATGTGTTTTTTTGGCAATCGTTTCCGCCACTCACTCTCAACACTCACGTAATGACTATACTATTATAGTATACTATACTATAGTTTACTGTACAGTAGATTGCATTACCTTTTCTATGAATGAATATTTGAAGCAAAAAATGACTTTTTTCGTCGGTTCCGATAAATATTGGTTTAATGCACTTCACATATAATAAAATGATTTCTGTTTTGCAAATAATAATCTCTAAAATACATCTTTAAAGTCATTAACGTTTTGAAACCCGTAGCCAATAGTCATTAATTGTATGCAAATTCGTATTTTATATACTTTTTTGTTTTCAAAAGTTTAATCAATTTTGTATTAAGTTCTGTAAAACAGTTAATCTGATATTAATAGACATTAACTGTGTTTTAGTAATAAATTAATTTTTTATTGTTTGATTAAATATGTTTATGATTATTAGAAAAAATTATTTAGAATTAGAGTTTGCTATTTGCGTGCTCTCGAACTTTAATTATCGATCGGTTGAATACATACGAAAAAATTGTTGTATTATTTTGCAAAATAAGAATATCATTACATCAATGCTAAGCTCTTCATGAATCCATCAAATCATGAAATTTTGATATGTTTTGCTCGAAATCTATTCAATTAGAGTCAGAAAGTTTGCAAATATAGAGAATATAGAGAATATAGAGAGTGTATACGGAATAGAGCGAAAAAACTCGAATGAATTATTTGTACCATTATATCAAAATATAAAAACCGACTAAAAGTACAAATCAAACAAAAAATAATAAGCAATAAATTATTTTATTGATTTCCATTTTGCAAACTTAAATAAAAATAAGAAAATACTAAATGAGGCGATTAATTGCATAATTGATTCACTCGTTTGCAATGTTTAGCTATAGAACGCCTAAAGAGTTTCAACGCTTTTAGACAAGAGATAGAAAAAAGTGATTTATATCTCATTCAATGAGTTATTATTGTTGAGCAGAAAAGTTCTGCTAATTTTCGCTCTGAATATAAAGCTATTAAATCAAATCTAAATTAAACCCAATATACAACTGTTCGACGACTGAGACCCCAAATGAAAAAAGTCTTTTCAATTGCATTTAATGCTAGAATTTAAACATTTAATTCCTATTATCTGTTTTAACAGTTACAGTATAGTGCCATTATAATGAACACCCAATATAATGAATTATCCATTTTAATGAACAAATCTCAAAAACTTTAT
>JAQFXP010000020.1:0-75182 GCA_034693685.1 Belba bartosi | reverse complement strand
AAAATGTATTGAATTTTATGTTCAAATAGAGAATGAAGTATTGCTTAAAATAAATAGTAAATTAGAAAGTTGATATTAAAAGATTTATTTTAAGTTAACAAAACAAAAAATAGATCCAAATATAAATTGAGCCAAAAGCAGAGATTCAGAAAGTGGGACGATCCAGGGGGGATCAGGGGGGGGTTGCCCAAACATTTTGGCCAAAAACCTAGGAGGGGCAGGGGAGGGATTTTTCAAATAATGCTCATAAAACCAATATCTATAATGAAATTTTTTCTAATTTAACTGGATTTAAACCGGATTTAGCACAAATTTAAAGAAAATTAGCTAGTTTTGGTCAAAAAACTCGAAAAAGTTCCCGGGCACCGAAGGCGGCCGGTAAAAAAGTCGAGGGGATACCTTTTCGCAGACCAAATGCTAAGGGGAAGGGGATAAATCCCAATTTTCATAATCAGGGGGAGATTTTTGGCTGATCTCTCCCCTCCTTCTGAATTTCTGGCCAAAAGTGAAAATATAAACCAAACGTAGAAAAGTAATACAAAATAAAATAAAATATATATTAAATTTAAAATTAAATTAAATTTATTTGTTTGATATTTGAATTTTATTTAGTATTTTATATTTAAATTATAAATGTTTGTGGAATTAAATTAATTGTCAATAAACACACGAAATATGCGAATAGACATTAACTGACCAGATGACCAAGACAAAAACAACGCTTCAATTTTTTAACAAATATTTTAAGAAATATACGGCTTTGCTTATAATTGATTTTAGGACAAATAAAAATCACTGCAATCACCCTTGATCAGAAACTCACATACAAATTGCATGCTATCATACATCAATTCAAAAATATGTTTATTTGATTAAATAATGCAATTTTGTTTATTTTAGACATACAGTACTCTTAAAATACTACTTAAAATTTTATTTTAGTAGTTATAATAAATTTATTATAATAATAATTAAGTTTATAAAGACTATTTTTGAAATAAATTTTAAAACTAGACATGATTACAAAATATAATATAAATATTTATCGTTACGCTTATTTAGTTTTAAATAGTTATTTTAATTATTATCTTATTCCCGCGCATACACTTACCTTATATTAGGGCTTATAGAATGTAATGCGGTATTTTTGAAAAATTAATTTTTTAAAACGAAATCAATATATTTTTAAAAATTCAAGTAAGCTATTTTGTTGACTCACATTTCAACTACAAAACGCTAACAAAATATTATAAAATAGTTATTAAAAATATAGAAAAATTTGAATTTAAATCTAAAAATTTTCTACGTGTAAAATTTATTTTGTTTTTTAAATAAAAATTAAAAGAGCTGGATTAAAACTTTAACTTGACAATTTGAAGTCTTTTTAAATATCAATAAAAGTACATTAAAAAATATTTATTAAATTTTTATTTAAAAATTTTATAAGTCAAAAACCGTAAAAATTGTTAAATCGGGTTTAAAAATAAATTGCAACATTTTGGCTTGCTATTTTAAAACAACAACTAATTTTATAATTTTATTTTAGCTAATGATAAAAGGATATATTTTACACAATTTAATTTTGTTTTCATTTGATTATGACAAAGTAAAAATTTTAACAATTTTTACGGTTTTTGACTTATAAAATTTTTTAATAAAAATTTAATAAATATTTTTTAATGTACTTTTATTGATATTTAGAAAGACTTCAAATTGTCAAGTTAAAGTTTTAATTTAGCTCTTTTTGTTTTTATTTTAAAAACAAAATAAATTTTACACGTTGAAAATTTTCTGATTTAAATTCAAATTTTTCTATATTTTTAATAACTATTTTATAATATTTTGTTAGCGTTTTGTAGTTGAAATGTGAGTCAACAAAATAGTTTACTTGAATTTTTAAAAATATATTGATTTTGTTTCAAAAAATTAATTTTTTAAAAATACCGCATTACATTCTATAAGCCCTAATATAGTGAAGCAAACCATATGCAAGTATCCCCGAGGTATTCCGGCATGCCGTTTAAAGTTAAGAATAAGATCAGTTTTATGAATGTTTCTATCATTAATGTCCTAAAATTTTATTTGTCCTAAAATCAATTATAATTGCGCGCAATTGTAAGAATGGTAATTCGGTAATTGAAATTTTTATTTAAAAAGTTTTTAAAACTTGTATTTTGCAAAAATGACAAATTGCCTCAGTACGACCGATCAGTGTTAGTTACCAAGGCGGTATTAATCATTATGACCAGAAGAGCCCTAGAAGCCAATTAGAAGCCACTTTTAATGGACGTCTGATATGTTAGTTTTATGCCAAGTTATAACTATTCAAATAAGTTGTTACAATTTTAAGTGAGTTATTGAATTTTAAATAAATAGAAAATTTGATTAAATGTCAATAAGCACACGATGTATGCGAACAAACATAAGTTACTCAGATGACAAAGACAACGACAACGCTTCAATTTTTTAACATAGATTTTTATGTTTGGGCGACTCTGATTATGACCGAAAATATTAAAAAATTGCCTCATCGAAAATATCTAATACCTCCACTGTTGCTCTTTACCACGAATAACGGTAATCTAAACTTTCAATCAATCCTTATTATTGTTCCTTTTAACCGAATTTAGTCAAATATTTATTGAATATATTTCGGTTTAGTTCAATGAAATGGTTTTGAATTTATGATTATTTTCAGAGTGGATTTTTAAAAAATATATTTAAACAATCGAATAAATATTTTCCCTTGTATGCTTCTTAACTATTAACTTTAGATAAAACTTACGACAAAATAAAACTCGTTAGTTAAATTACTACAAAAATTAAGTTAAACCCAGTTTCAATTAACTTTACTTTAATTACTTTTTGAAATTGTGTATTTGTAAAATAATTTCTATTGCTTTTTCTATTAAAATTATTTAAATTAGAACTAAATTTCAAATTTTAATTTAAGTTAGAATTGTATTAATGCGTCATTATTGTCAATGTTCAATGTGTTTAGAGATTACAAATAAAAACTTTAATCATTAACCAAAATATTAAATTTAAACTTATGTATATAAATATACAGTAGAAATCTTTAGTTTTTTCAAGATTAAATAGACCTCTAATAGACCTCCAAAGCGACTCTGGTTATTTTAATCAAAGATCAATCAAATGATTAAATTTTATTTAAATAATAGAAAAACTAATAATGATGAAAGTTTTAGTCAAAGTTTTAAATGTTGTAAACTTTTTAATTTTTGTAATGTATTATAATTTATAAGTTATTTGCCAATTGGTTCATATTGTACCAAGTTCAAATAATGCGCATTTATAGTAAAGTATGAGTGCAATGCCTAACAACATAAAAATAGCGCTAAATATAAAACGTTTGAAAATAATTGGTTAGAAATATATGTAAACAAATCAAAACGTGTTTTCATATCAACATAACATTACTCTCGAAAAACACTTATCACTCAATCAATAGATCACTTGTTTTTGCATATATTTCTAACCGAGAAATAAATACTTAAAAATACTTTAATTGAAATGCAAATTAAGATGAATTAGAAGACAATTAAATAATTGAATTTGTGATGTCTTGTGGTTTTCTCGGCGATTCATCCAATGATTTCGACACTAATTCACATGAATTTCGTACTCAAACTCAGGTATTGGTGATTCAAATCTAATTGTCTTTTAGTTAATTAATTTAATTTATCAATAATTAGAGAAAAATGATATAATAACTTAAAATTTAATTATATTATATGAAATAAAATACTATTTTCTGATTAGTTATTATGAGTGTATGTCATATGATTTGAAATGATTTTTGAATCAAAATATTTTTCTAAGACTTAATGAATGATTTGATTGTCTAATAGTTGCGATTGATATTTGGGTACAACTCATGGCAGTGGCTGTTCCTACTCCTGGCCTGCATTCAGGTTTCACTGATAGTCATATTCACGTCATTCGAATTGGATTATCTCCTGAACCACATCCAGACCACGAATAGCGCATCGTTTGTCATCAATGTTATCATTCTTGTAATATGTGGTAAATAATTGTTTATTACTTAGAATTGATTATAACAATCATTTTTTGCATTTTGTTTACAAAACTTAATTTGACCAAAAATTGGCCGAAATGTCAATTATTTTTATTTAATTTGAATTAATGTTAGAGCAGTATAGGAGGGCGTAAAAGGAAAGAGATGGGTTTCATTAAAATAAACTAGGTGGTTTCTTTAATTTAAATATTAATCTGATTAATTTATGATTAAAAGGTAAACCTAATCCTTGAATTGAAGTGTTTTTACAGAACTTAAGAAATAAAATATTAGTCTTTGAAAGGAATGCGAATTTTGCTTATCTTTATTATTATAATAATTTATTTGAATTTATATTTTATTATTAATACTGTTTAACGAATTATTTTGTTTTGCAAAATCCAAAGCGTTTTCACTGCTATTCCTATTTCACGGCGTGTTTTGGGACAAACAGAACGACATTTCCCTGTTTTTGGTATCAATTGCATTGATTACGTGCTATATAACCATTGAATTCGTCTTCACTATTGACTACAATTCTATACATAAATTGGTATTTCATTTATTATTGAACTTTTCATATAAACTCCTTTTTTGTCTAATCTAATCGAAAGCTTTCAATCAATTAATAAATAATTAGCGATATATTCAGAATTTTCAGTATATCTAATAAAATAAGTGTTTTAATCGGTTTAATAAATATTAATTCAAAGTTTTCTTAAGTGTCTATAACTTACATCAATATCAGTCATATATTTCGTTGACTTCTACTCTAAATAAAATAGAATTTGAATTAAAAATAGCTTTTAATGAACTTTAAAACAAGATTAAATAGTTTTGAATTTATCAAAATAATTAATTTTACGACTTTTAGTTTGTTTATCATTTTTTTCTCTCGTGTTTTAAGAAATTTTCGTTATTAATTTTAAATCTAATGAACCCATTAATGACATTTAGTATCTATTGAAGAGTTTCTTGTTTGTTAAATTTTTTCTAATTAAATTTTATTACATTTTACGCTCTGGTCATGGGATAACTTTTGAACTTTTTCTAATTTATGCGAATTATTTCTTTCAATAAGTTGAGATATCCTTTTAAACTGATTTAAATTTTTTATTTATTACTTTAAATATTTATTGTAAATAAATTCAATAATTTTTTAATTTAAAAAATTATTCTTTATAGTACCTAGTCGAAAATATGTTTAATAAATGTATTTTTTACTGGCTATAAGTGTTCCTGACAAATATAAGAATAGAGAATAAGTATGTTGGATTTAGTCGTAGATGTTAAGAGGTTTTCTGCCTGTATTTGTATTTATTATGTTTAGCACACAGTCTTTCCAGTTGATTAGCTTGATAAAAATGATTACAAATTGCTAGAAAATGAATAAAATATATAAAAACTTGAACAAGTGAAATAGAAAGCACGTTTATTTAAATAAAAATGATGTTTTTAGGAATAATCAATACATCAATAGAAGCAGAAATCCTCCTAAAACTGCATCTATGTCTAAACCATTTACACTATATCTGTAGTCTTTATTTGTTTCAAACGTTACGGATATAGTTAAGAATTTTCTAAAAGTCGTGAACGAGTAAAGGATACACATAGTGAGAAATATGTTATGATTTTTGTTAAACCTTTCTTTACAATCTATTTATTTTATAAACTTATTGAAAAACTTTGAGAACAAATCTAGTGTTTGACAATTTTAACAACTTAAATTTTTAGTACTTTTTTAAAACTTGAATTGAATTTTAAATAATTTATTTGTGATTAAAAATATTTATTTAATTAATTGAATATTTGATTAAATGCAAATCATAACAAATATTTTTCAAAAACCCGATTAGACATACAATTTGAATCGATATTAAAATACAAAGAAATATATCTAAAGATACTACCTTGTTGTTGTTTTTCTTAGACCCGATTATGTATTTCGGTGTCTATGACTGCACTAATGATACTAATATCCCGAGTGGTCTACCATTACTCACAAGAATATTCCATAATAGGAGTGGCGCCGGCATTGATATCTATGTACAAAAGTCAATGTTATTTTCAAATTCTACTAAAATTGGATTTTCTAAACGGAGTAAGTCTTTTGATTTATTATTTTGTTTTATTAGTTACTTATTTATTGATTCAATAATCGGCAATAAATTAGAAGTTATTGGCAATAATTTTGGACTTAATTAAGTCATTTATGGCATTTATTAAAACAATAATTTCTAAATTGAAAAGTTTTATCATTTTTTGCCTGCAATTAGAGAATGAGGTTATGTTTAGATGTGTTTAATAACTTATTACATCATTTTTCGTAATTTATTATTATTGTTGTATTTAATTGCGATTTGCGTTTTTGGGGAAAAAATTTTTGACTAGTTTTCATCGCAAACTATAATTAAATATTTAAAAAAAAATTCTGTTTTAAATATTACTTAAGCTTTCGTATTCATGCGAAGCCATTAATTTTTTTTCTAGTTATGCAATTAGTTTTTGTTTTAAAATTATATTTTATTAATGAATTTTAGTGTCGTTTTGTTCAATAAAAAAATGTTTTTTAACTTTCTATTCATCTTTGCCTTAAGTGTGAGAATATATTTTAAAAATTAACTGAAAATTTTGTCATTAAATTCGAGTATTTTTTGCTTTATTATAATGTTAATGAGGTTTTAATATTGTCTTATAACTAACTAGATCGTCTTCTTTAAATTTTATTCATTTTTTCCTCTAATTTTGTAAATTTGGTTATGTTTTTAATTTTGCATTTGATTGAGTCATTAAAATGTTAACTCGACTCGACTTCTCAAATCAGTTCGTTATTTATAATTATTTTAATTAATTATGTTTTTATATTTTCTGAAAAAATTTTCGGTTTATTTTAAATTAGTTTTTAAAGATTAGATTTAAATCTGTTTTATTCTTTTTAATTAATTTTTTGTTTTTGTTTATTTGCATTAAATCAATTAAAGCATTAATTGTAGAGAAATCATAGATTGAATTAACAGTTAATTATTCTGTTCTCGTTATTAGTTGATTATTCTGTGGTTTTATTTCAATTTCCAAAATATAAATTACAGTTAGTTTTAATGAGTTAAGTATTTTATTGATAAAATATGATAATTAAACAAAGTTTGAAATGGATACATAACGGAGCATGATTAAAACTTATGTAAATATAAAATTTTAATAAAATTTTTGATAATTATTAAATATAATAACGATTTAAACATTATTTACATTAAACTAAATATTTTGTCGATTTTATGTGAATTTGAAACAAATTTGAAAAATTAAAAATTGATTTTATGTTGATTACAAGTATCTGATAAAATTGAGCCATGAATTATATTTTATACTTTAATCGATTAATTTTTATTTTAATATTAACCTTGAAATTCAAAATGTTTTTAAAAATATATTTTAAAATATTTATATAATGATTCGTTTTTTATTTTAAATATTAATTTCAAATCATGTTATGTAACGTCAAATACAGAAAAATTTATTTAATGAACAGAAGAATTATTTCATTTACATTATTATTGATTTATTGACTAAATAGTTATTTACAGTTTGAGAAATAGTTATTTAAATGATTTGTTATTTAAGTTACGAGACTTTTGCCAACTTATGATAGGCTAACGACTTGTGTGTGTGTCTCAGATGTAATAAATAGCGTCGAAAATGCTAAACAGGTTTAAAGGGTTTGTGTGAACATTGAACCTTTTTTAGTATACCTGGCCTAAAGTGGGGGTAAGGTATTATCTGCACGAGCATTTGTGCGAAATTGTCAAAAAAGGGGAATTACCACGAGTAAGGTTATTCGAGCCTTGTTTTGAGCATGGTTATGAATTCTAATATTGTGTTGTATAAGAACGTTTTTTAATACGACACAATAAACTATTAAATCTTAATAATTATATTAATTGAAACCTGTAACATTTTGTTGAATGCGATTTCTCACTCCAGCATTGCATGATTTAAATATTTGGTTCATTCTCGTTTTAATGTGACGTGAAAGTTTTTTTAATTTTGCAGTAAAATTTTATTTTATAATTGAAACTAAAGTTTAGGTGACAGTAAAACCTACATGGTTTTTTTTAAAGAAAACATTAATTTTTAGAATTAGTGGCAATTTATTTATAGATTAAAATTGCTGGTTAACTTTTTTTTTAATTATTTGTTAAACATACAAAAATCAGATATTTGTAGTGATTTGAGGCTTTTGTAAGTTTAATAAATATAATAATAGCTGATTTAACGTTATGATGTACTGTATATTAATTTGTAAACAATTAGCTATTAATGGCTTTGTTTAAACCTTATTTTTATTATTCAGTAAACATTTGGATTTAGTAAAAATACGTTAGGATAAATGAAACAGTTAAAATTTTTAACTACTGAATGCATTTACTACTTAAAGAGTTTAGGTTGGGTAATTTTTTATCATGGCGAATTAATATACTTATCTAATTTTAAACTATTGTCACTTTATTTAATTTGAGTTTGATTAATTAGTATTATTTTATTTATCTATAAATTAACCTTATTAGAAAATATTAAATAAGGCAAACAGTCACATGCTTAATCATTTAATTCAAATTTGTTTATATACAAGAGGAAAGTTAATAGTTTTTATAATATATTATATATTGTAATATGTCTATAATATATTATAATTTATAAATTATAACATACTGTACAGACAAACTCAATAGAAGTTGTTCAAAAATGTTGCTAATAAATAAAAATATGTTATTTTATATTTAATGAAAGTTTACAATTTCAAAATGAAAGTTTTAAAATGTACAGGTCAATCTATTTATAATTGCGTTATAACAAAATATTTCGACAACTTCGATTGGATTTGTCCAATATATATTAATAATTAATAATAATTATTATTATTTGTATATTATATCTTATACTTAATGTATATTAAAGACAAGAATCGGTATTACACGATTCTACATTACAATCTAACCCGAATTTAATAATAGCACATTTAAAATTTTTATTAATAGTTTTTATATTTATAGTTTTATGGCTGATGTAGATTCTATATTTTAAGATTGTTATTTGTATACTCTGTGTACGTATATTAATGTTTTATAAAAACCAAATCAATCATTAGTAATATTTTTAAAGTGTTTTGATTTATTTTTTATTTACAATTTAAAACTAATATATACTGTTAATTATTTAAAGTTATTATCAGTTATGTCCATTTTTATATTTTATCTAGTTAAAAGCTTTGTACTAAATGGAAAGAATAATCTAAGACATGTGTCAAGTTATTTTGCATTCACATATAAAGTGTAAAATTTAGTCAATTTTGTTTACATTTTGTAAAGTAATTTAATAATCAGATGTGACAACATCTCAGGTCAAAAGAGTTAATTAAAACTTTAACTGTTTACTAAACATACAAAAACAGTGTATCTGCATAGGCCTAAGTCTGACTTTGTAGGCCATTGCAGATATACTGTTTTTTGTATGTTTAACAAATGGTATAAAATGTTGAAAATTACCTCAAAATATTAAATTAAATTAATTAAATACTAGACAAAAATAGTAAATATTTATAAGAATTTTTTAAAATAGAAATGTTTAATATTGCAAATATAACATAAATTATTAAATTTAATTAAATAAAATAAACATTTAAGAAACAGACTAATTGCGAAATTAACGAAATGTTTACGAATTTTTAATTAGTGTAACAGTATTTAAGTTTGTGTTATTTTTGTTAATTCAAGAAATGACCAGTTGATTTTAAATCTAACATATATTATGTCCCTAAAACTATATAGTTTAAATTTGAATTTTGAATGCCTGCCTATTAGGACTGTTTGGACATAATAACTTATTACTATTTTTATCAGTTTATAATTTTATAGTTTTATTCAATAATAATTAATTTAAACATACAAATGAGTTTTAATTAACTATGCTAAAACTATTACTTTAAATAATGTAAAACAAAATTAAGTAATTTATTTTTAAATTTGTCACAGAAAGTTTAATATTTGAAAAATAAAATTTTAAAATTTCAATTGTTTTAAATTGCAGTAATTAGAAATGTATTCTAATAAAGAAGTTTATAAATTGTAGATTAATTAAAATTTAGGCTTGGCAATTGATAACCCAACCCAATATTTGTAAGACAACAACCCGAACCGAATATTTTAAGATGCTTCTCGAACCGACCCGATTCTTGTCTCTAATATATACTATAGTTTAATGTTAGTCTGTTTTATAATGTCTTACATAATAATAGAAATAATATTATATTAATATTATATATATTTTCTCGCATATATATAATTGAGAAAATGAAAATCTAGTTGAATAAAGTGACAATAGTTTAAAATTATGCAATTAATTTGCTCGGGTATAAAATTGTCCAATTAAAACCTTTTGACTAAATAGCAACTGCAAAGAATGCATATATTTTAATATTAACTGTTAAAACATAATTCGTGACTGTAGCTTTTAGGTGTTTATCTTTTTTATTTATATATATTGATGACAAACACACAAATTATTTAGAAATTTTAGTAATAAACTATCATTTCGAGTAAAAGGTAAACATCAAACCTATCAAAACATATATGTAAATACTGTATGGAAACTTACAGTATTATTACAACACTAATTGGTTTGTTATTTATAAATTGTTTTCATTAATGATGATTCATTGTTAAACAGTTTTGGCAAATACAATATATAATATTTGATAGGATTGTTGCGCACATTAGCAAAAAAAAGCTATGAAACGTATAGATGACATAAATTATTCTATTTGCAAACATGATGTTAACTAACATTTATTGGTGCATGCTTAAACTGTTAAAAATTAATTGATATTATTAGTGGCTTCTGAAGGGAGAATCAAGCAAAAATTCCCCATATTATTTTGAAAATTGACTTTCGTTCTCCCTCTCCCTCCAAAAACGCTCAAAATTCCCATATATTTATGATGAAATTTTCTTCAAATTAACTAAATTTAAACTAAATTTATCATTAATTTAGAGAAATTTTCATAATTTTGGCCGGCAAAAAATCGAGGGGTATATTTTCTCGGACCAAATGCTAGAGGGGATAAACCCAAATTTTCAAAATTAGGGGGAATTTTTGCCTTCTCGATCCCTGGATAAAAGTGATAAAAATTAACTAAAAACATACTTTGTAAACAAAAAAAATATAACTAAAACATTTTGAGTCAAATTAAAAGTGTTTTACTTCCAATAAATATAGCAATTTTTATTAATAAAATTATATTAGATTTTCTTATAAAATAACAGTAAGTTATAAAAAATAAATGCTTATATTTTGACTCAAAATGTCACAGTTTTATTTTTCTTGTTTGCAAAGTAAATTTTTAGTTATATTTAAATATTATTATTATATCAATTTACAATTTAAAAATGCAATTATGTTACAGTTTATATTAGCATTCTAGCCAATTAAAAAAACCTTAACACCAGGGATTCAGAAGGTCGGACGATCCAGGGGGGATCAGAGGGGGGATTTTCCAAAAATTTTTGCCAAAAACTTAGGGGGGATCAGGGGAGGGATTTTTTAAAAAAACGCTCAAAAAACCCATATATTTATGATAAAATTTTTTCTAATTTAACTGGATTTAAACTAAATTTAGTTAAATGAACTGGATTTAAACCGGATTTAGCACCAATTTAGGGAGAATTTCCTAATTTTGGGCAAAAAACCCAAAAAATTTGCCGGCCGCTTTCGGCGGCAGGCAAAAAGTCGAGGGGGGTACCTTTTCGCAGATTAATTGCTAGGGAGGGATAAATCCCAATTTTGGACGATTCCCCCTTCTGAATCTCTGCTTAACACCCCCATTGGCGGCTAAAATCTTTATAGATAGTCTTTAGTTCTTTCAACTAATTTAACAATAGTAATGATTTTTTTTAACTCCGTGAACAAGATAAATATCTTAATTGTCAGTACAAATTACCGCAGATTTTTTGGTTTTTTGGCGAATTTTTCTCTAAATTAGTAATAAATCCGGTTTAAATTAAATGAATTTAAATTAAATAAATTTAGTTACCTTATAGGTTTTTGGGCATTTTAAAAAATTGCCCTCTAGTTTTTTGCTAAATTTTTTTTTCTAAAATTTCTTCCTGATCCCCCTCTAAATTGTCGGGTCTTTTAAAGCCCTGATTTTATTAAAACATTCAAGCAAGATGTTTTGTTTGTTATCTTGTAATTGATAATAATTTTAAAATTTAAATAATTTTTTTGATGAAATAATAATTTGTAGACAATTGATGTAATTGAATTGAATTGAGGCTTTTTATAGCATTATATTATGTCATTAATTACAGTATGTTATGCAGTATATCATTAATAGATATGATTTTTTATTGTTTTAATAATATATTTCAATCTTTTAGAAAATAGTATTTTATTTATTAATTATGGATTAAAAATAGCATTCTGATTAAATATTTTTGTTTTTAAAATATAAAAATCAGGGTTAAGTTAGTAAGTATATAATTTACTAACTTACTAATTTACTAATAAGTTAATAGCCATATGTGTAAGCTAGTAGATTTTATAAGAACCAGTAAGAAATTTTGCCGACAATTTTGAAATTTCATACAATGTTGAGGCAGCTATAATGTATTTTGATTAATTATTGTTATATTTATCTTTTGTAGTTTTATTTTCAAATGATTTTATTTAATTAAAAATTAGAATTAAAATTTTTGGACTTTATTTAAGTCAAATGTTTATTTAAATTGTAATTTAACGAAATAAATGGGTTTGTTTTGTTATTGCCTGAGTAGATTGACCTTGGTTATTTCTGAGCTAGATTTTATAAAACAAACAATTAATTTAATTTCAAAGATTACTGCCTTGAAAAATTTTAAACCAAAAAATGTAAACAAAATATTATGTTTTAATATAATCTGTTATAAAATTAAAACTTTGGAATCAATTTGCCATTAAAAACATGAATCAAATTGAATAGACTATTTGAATTGAAAAGATTTTTTTAACTTTTGATAAATTAAATTTTAATTACACATTATCAATTAACCATGATTATTTGTATTTATATTTATTTTTGTTTATGCAAAACGCAATTGTTTAAACTTTAATTAAAAATCTAGTTGATCAATAAAAGCAACTTGGCTAAAAGTAAAAATTGTGGTTAACTTTTATATAGTTTGTCAAACATTCAAACCAAATCGGTAGTGGCCCGGAAGGTCGTTTAAAGGCCTCTACAATTATCTGATTTTTATATAATTGACTAACATTATAAAAGTTAACCAACAATTTTGACTTGTTAATAAGTTGCATTTATTAAATTAGAATATAGAAAATTAACCAAAAACACCCAGAATTTGAATTGTATTATTAGAGCAAAAATTCATTCGTTTATTCGTTAAATTTGAAAAATATAGATATTTCTGATTAGAAGCACTATATCTACCCTTTTATCACTACTTTTGATGTATTCAAACAACTGAACGCTTGACTGCAAACAATAACTTTAATAAAAACTCAGTTATTTTAATCGAATTTATAGTCGATTTTAAGAGTTGACTGACACGAGAACAGAGAGGAGTGATATTCTGTAAATAAATGTTGAACTAGAAAAGCACCTGTGCTCCCGCCATAAAAAATTATACAACACCATATTAATGCGAACGGGTTAAATCTATGTTATCAACTAACTTGCACTGTATGTCTTACACTGTAGTCTAACATACTTTAGTTGGAGGTTTCATATTAGGATAAATTAGTTCAAATCTATGTTTCGAAACAAGCCATAACAAGGCTGACTACATTTGTTTAACTTGATAATCCGATAAATATCCTACTTACATGTAGATTAAATGTTATTTTTATAGCAATATTTAAATTACTTATTTTTCAACTTAACGAACCATTGTATTGAGATTTGCCTGTATTTTTATATAGGAATACTTTGGAACTGTTTAATTTGCTTAGCGCTACAGTCAAAGCTATTTATAGGAAATTTATTAAATTTTCTTATTTTAATAAATATATTTGATTTTATTTAAATATTAATTATTATTTACATTTAATAAACTCATTTAGAGGTATTATATATATGTTAACAGAAATATATAATTACTATAATTAATAACAATTTAAACATTTCTTAACATAATTTACAATTAATTCTTTGGAAACAATATTTAATATAAATTAATATTAATTTAAATAAATGATTGAATGAATGAAACGATTGAACGAATGATGATTTGCACTGAAATTCATTTGAATTTAATATTTTGTTCGTAATATTGAATGACTTTCTGCGGACACCGAGTGTTGGCGACATAATTGGGCACTAATTCGCAGCCATTAATGCCTTTCCATTTGATGAGAAGATAGAGAATGTCTTTGTTTTGAGTGACGCCTAAAACCCGTTCGGCTTTCAAGCCTTTGTCGAAACCGAAGCACTTCTTCTGTTCCAACATCTGCTCGAGTTTGCGCTTCTTCTCATTGGCCGCGCGTTCCGACTCTTCCTTCCGTACTCTCTCGAACTCATCGATAATCTCACGACATCTCAGGTTCTTAATCGGTTCCCAAGTGTTGTCTTCGTTGGAGAATCCCTTCCACTTCAGAAAGTATTCGATTCTTCCCTTCCGGATACGTTTGTCCAGAATCTTCTCGACGTTGAACTCACCGGCATATATGCCCGAGTGGTTGGGGTTGTTGTGCACCGGCACCCCCACCCCCACCCGCCCCCAACTCGACGATCCAACCCGCAGTCGCCGATCAAAAACCACTTTATTATTATTATCTTTACGTAATTTCTTTGAACTCATCGTTTAATCCGATGTCTAATCATTCAAATCATTTGGATTTTTGATTTATTAATTGATGATCTGTTCAATAGATAGACAGACATTGGTTTGAAATCAAAGTTTCGCTCAAATTCTTTGATTTATTAGCAAATAATCGCTTAAAGAATTGATACACAAAATGAATGATTGAGAGAGCATTCAAATAGCATTCAAATCCTGTATACTATACTGTATACAAGTATATACGCTATGCTATGCTATGCTAAGCAAAAGTCTATGTATTCCTAAACTAGAAAATAAAAATTTTCACATTTCTATCAATGCTATCAATGCTCTACACTTTGCTATACCAATGCTATATACGTTGTTGTAATGCGTTTTGCAATCTTTGCAACCGATTGTGACCTTCAGATAGGAGTACTCGTCGTCTCATATCTAAACCAATTGGCATTCTTTCAGCTCTTTTCGTAAATATCTTATTCCGAATATATTTTAGTTGAAAATTTCACTGAAGCGCGAATTTCGAGCTCTGAATCACTACATCATTCACTCGATTGTCGCTAACTTCCAACTATTCAAAAGACGACGTTTAGAGTCAATGTCTTTTCAAGAAGTTTATAGTTTTTTAACTCTTTTTAAACTCTACTGAATATTTAATTTACTTTTTTAAAACTTTTGTATTTCTTTAATTGTTATATAATTAGCATTTTTTCTTACCGTAATGTTTGAGTATTTTTAAATTGAATTTTAATTGATTTGAATTTTATTTATTGAATTAGTGTTTAAGTTTAGAAAAATGTATACATTTATTGAGTTTTTAATCTCAAGTTTCGTTTCGATAATTCTTACCACTTATTGATAGCTTTATTATTTTAAATGGTTATAATTTCTATAAATAAATTTAAATTTTATCTATAATACAATTTTTAGAAAATTGATTTTTTGCGCATTTATTAATAGTTGTAAATTGTTTTCCTTTTAATAGCTTTTTTGGAAATTAAAAATTTTATTGGTTTTTATTTTATTTTTTATGTTAAGTGCTTTTGTATTGTATAATATCCTGTAATAAATAGTTTAATTTCCACATTAACTATCAATTAATTAATTGCAATTTTAATGGGTTTTAAGGATTCCGTAAAATGGATTCGTATTAAAGAAAACTAAATTAATTTTAATTAATTTATTGCACAGAAAACACATCAAAATATTTGTTCTAAATATTAAATTTGTGCAGAAATTGCATAATTATTTGAAATATTATTTTATATTCGGTCTAAAACCCAAATCGAGTTATAGTTATGCAAATCCAGTGCCGAAAACGATTATTCGGTTCGCTATGAGATAAGGCCTTTAATAAACCGGTTTCTGCAAAAACTATTTGATTTTTTTCTTTGCAAAATAATTGTGTGTTTAATATATACGACTGACTATTGCGATGTGTAATACATTGTTGGCATTCATTGCCCTCAAAAATCTACCCTATCTTCTGTGCTTTACTACAGAAGTAGATGTGTTTTCGATTGGATTTTTTTGAACAAATATTATAAAAACATAAAATAGTCATTAATACGATTGATGGTTCGGTTCTTATTTGATTTGTTCTTAAAATGACAAAATATTTGATTTAATTGTATTTTTAAAAAATCTAAATTATGACAAATTGAATTACGACTTAATTCGACGTAATTGTTAACATTTGCTGACTAGAGATCCCTTAATATTAAACATTTGCTTATTCTTGAACCTAAAATCATTTTCGACATTGGGAGTGGTTTTTAAGTTTATTAGACTTTTATATTTTTAATTATGATGAAACAAGTGGGTTGGTTTGTTGTAAATTATATTTTCTGACATTGCAGTTTTATTTTTGATAACATTGCGGATTTTAAATAATTTTTAATTTCTTACTTTTGTTATTCTTATAACTTTGAAATTAATTGTTAGAAATTTATAATCTTATTAATGATTTTAATTATTTTTTAGTTTAGTATTTAGGAATAAATTATAGCAATGTAAATTCAAACTCAATAAAGAACAGAATTATGCATCAGAGTACAAAATACTTGTTACTTACTTTAATTACTTAGTTAACATGTAAAAGGGCATATCTGCAATATCCTACTCGGCCATTTTTGTTACATTGCAGATACATTGTTTTTGTTTGTTTAATATATAATATATAAACGCTTTTGAAGTTTTAGCACCACTTGACCTAATCCGTAACAGCTAAATCCTTAACATATAAATTTATAATATCTAAATCCAGAAAAGCTATAATTATTTATACGTATGAGTTGTTATTTTTATTGTGATGAGTTTTATTTTTGTTTGTAATGCTAATACAATTATTAAAAAAACACTTATATAAATAATTAAATTAATTACATAAAGGAATTTAATAAAAATAAGTCTTAATCTGATTATATTTTTTTCTGTTAAATAGCTATAATAAATTTAGAGGTTCAGAAGGGGGGATCAGCCAACCCCCCCCCTGATTTTGAAAATTGGGATTTATCCCACCCCTAGCATTTGGTCTGCGAAATGGTATCTTTCCCTCCACTTTTTGGGACCGGCAAGTTTTTTTGGGTTTTTTGCCCAAAATTAAGAAATTTTCCCTAAATGGTGCTAAATCCGGTTTAAATCCAAGTAATTTAACTAAATTTAGTTTAAATCCAGTTAAATTAGGAAAAATTTCATCATAAATTTATGGGGTTTTTAGCGTTTTTTGAAAAATCCCTTTCCTGATCCCCCCCTAGGTTTTTGGCCAAAATTTTTGAGAAAATTCCCCCTTTGATCCCCCCTAGATCGTCCGACCTTCTGAATCCCTGAATAAATTATTTGTTATTTTCTATCATTGTTCTGGTTTTTTTTGCATTATTAAACATTTAATTGTTTTATTTATAAATTATAAAATGTTTTTAGTATATTTTCACAAATTAAGTATAAATAATGTTTTAAAATATCAACATTTTTAATTGTTTTGTACATCTTGGTTAGCTATTGTACTGTGCATATTTTTATTTTATTTTAAGGAATTAAATGTTTTGGATTTAGCTCAAGTGGAAATTTACCCGTTTGAACTCTGAACAAAAATCTACCTAAGTTGTAGAATAAGGTCTATATTGAATTGAGCTAAATTTATTTACAGCGTATGCATATTTAGCGAAATCAATTGATAGCTGATGTAGTAATAGTGAATGCATTTTGAGTGAAAATTGTTTTAAGACCAAAACTAATAGTAAACGTTTTATATTATAATGACTATAATAATATGTCTGAACAAAATATAATTATAACTGGTAACAATAGACAACAATTTGCTGATAAATGATTTAAAATGATAGACTTTGTATGGTTTGAACTAATTACAGAACTCAATAGCATTTAGCGTTTTTAAATTATTTTTAGTTAAATTTATTTTTAGTATAAATTATGTTTTCAAATCTGAATTATATTATTTCAGAATTTTTGCTGTTTATGTATATTCTGTTAGAGAATTGGCTATATTTGCATATTTTTTATTTATCAGTATTTTTTAATCCGATTATAATTAATTCGTCGAAAATGGAGTTAACTCAATTCGATACATAAGTAGAATAATAGACATTTAATATTTTTAATATTGATATTATAATTGATTAAATATTGATTATTTTTTTAATGTAAAATAAGAAATTGTATTTTAAATTGAACTTGATGCGACCGGCTTAGAAAAAAAATTGTTTTAGCTAGACACTGGAAATTTAAAAATAATTGATTATATTTGTAGTGATAATTGAATAAATATGTTTGTATTTAAATAAATTTAATTAATTTTTTTAAAGTTTGAAAGCAAGATATTTGTGTCTGGATAAATTTTTTTATTTGTTATCTAATATATAATTATTTGCATTAAATTAATACATTTTTAACGATTGAGTTACAAATAAAAAAATATAATTATTTGCAGTAATTATAAGATATTATCTAAATGTTTAGCAATAAATGTTTCACTCAATTAAATAATTAGTTTTTATTTTTTATTTAAATTTTTGCAAAATTATTGTTTTAGGAAAATTCGTTTTAGATTAAATCAATTAATTACTGGAATTTAATTTAATTTAATTGTGCATGGGGGTTTATTAACTATATATCTTATCTCTCCTCCCACTATGTTGTCGATTATCAAGAAAGTATTACAAAATGTATTAATTTATGATAATTTGATTCATATTTGATTTGATTGTATTCACAAAACGATCGAATAAATTATTACACGATTAGTGTATTAGTGAATAATTATTGAGAAACACTTATTTCTGATCATATATTGTTATCCAAATCAAAATCTATACAAATATTTATTTTTTAAAAAGTTATTCAAACATTAGAACCGAATTGATTATTATTTAGTTTTGATTTCAAAATTATACTTTAATTGTGATTTTTCCCATATTGTGTGGAATTTTTTAATGAGTTTTAATATTTAAATTTGAGATCAAGGTATTAAATAGTTAAATGGCAAAAAATTTATATTTTTTAAAACAGATTTTTTGTTTATAATTAAAGCTGTAAAACTAATTATTGCATTTTTTCAAAAAATTTCTTTTGACGTCAGAAAGTATCAAAATTGAAAATTTCATTAAAATTAAAAAATTAATACACGTTTTGATTATTTATTTCTAATATTATTCTGGAAATTAGCAACAAAAAAACAGTAGGAAAGTTATTAGAATGTTGTGTGTTAAATATTTACTAGGTGATGATTTCTATAAAATATTGCTGAGCTAGATTCAATAAGTACACATTTTATTAATGAGTACTTTTTTGTAATTTTTAGGTTGCCATCTTTCACATGTTAACTATGTAGTTCGAAATGTTGTTTATTCATTAATTTATAAAAGTAATCAATTACAATTTTTGTTTTATGTGTTTTTTATTTAATGAAATTTTTAGTAAAAATAAAAATAATTTTTAACATATTTATGTCATTTGCTAAATAACTCTGGTTTTGGAACACTTGAAACAAATTTTATTTTTGTATAATTTATTAATTTTATAATTTTATAAGTTTGAATTTGTCTGAAAATAATGATTAATTATAATTTCTATTTTTCACATTTTAGACATAATTTTTTATTTTAATTAAACTTTGAAATATAGGTTTGCTAAACAAATTTGATTTTTAGTTTGAAATTTCAGTACAATTCGTTCAATTTTAGCTAAACTGTCGAGAATTTAGCTATAATTTTGGACAATTTCAAAGACATTATTAATTTAAATATGAGCATATTAATTAAGAAATAATAGCAAGTTTAAATTAAATTTAAAATTATTAAAGCTAAAAGTTATATACATTTCTAGAATACATACCTTTGACTGAATTGCAGTAAATTGTTTTAATAAATATCCAAACGAATCGCATCCAAAATGTTCACAAATTTCTGTATTTATATTGATTTGTGCCCAGAATTGTGTTATATAAGAGAGCGCTCATAGACTCGGAATGCCTGCGCGCAACACCAGAATCCAATGTTTTCCACTGATTCCACTATATTCTGCTTATATTCTGTTCAGAATATATCGTTTCATCGATTTTTGCCTTAAAGTCCACAAACTCTCTAACTCTTTATAAACGACTTCTGTTTGTTCAGAATATATGAAATTTTTTGTATTCAAATATTCTCTTATATAACAAAATGATGCATTGATGCAATTTTGGATTTAATCAATTCTTGTTTAACCGTAGAAGCAGTTGTTGTTTTATAAAATTAATAATTTTTTTATTTTTTGCAAAAATTGCAAAATTTTTAATATTTATTTAGTATTTATTTTCGAGATTTTATATTTTACACGATTATAATAATAAACATTTTTGAACTTATTTTTGAAACAACAACTTTAATTGAATTAGTTTATGTAATAAATTGAGTTTGCTCAGACTACATTTGCTCATTTGTTTAATACGAAAGCACATTATTTTAATTGTTCTTAGATTTAATTAAAAAGTTGATTTAATAAGCTCTTTAATTTATTTTGTAATTTGCATAAATTAAATAATTATATTTAAAATATTAGATTAAGTTTAGATTTCATTTGTTCACATAATTATGTATTCGTAAAAATTAAAATTTATAACTTATGTCGAAACTAATTGAAATATATTATTTATTTTATATATCTAATATTATATATTATATTATAATTTTACATTTTACATTTTAAAAAGTTTTATTTTTATATTGAGTTGAGTTTTTAAAAATTAAATATAATTAAACTATTTAAAATTTAATTGGTTTTTGCCATTAAACATTATTATATTTTAAAAATAAAATTTAATGAATAACTTAATTTAATAAAGTCTATTATTTCTATTGAAAATTCTGAAAAATCATCTTGCGGTTATATTTTAATTTAATTTTTTATTTGTCTGGAAACACAAAACAATTTAAATACAATATTATAATTATTTTCTTAATATGTTAATTTAGTTTTATTTATTTTATTATTTAATATCAAAACCAATTAGAATTTTAATTTAAAAAAATTTAACATATGGTTATTGGTTATTATTTTGTATTGGCTAATTTTAGAATTAAGAATAAAAATATATTCTGAAAATTAGCTAAATTGAAATTTTAAACAATTGGTATAAACTTCGAATTTTATAATATTGTAATATTTAATTTTATATTACACATTGTAATTGGTACTTTTTTGTAATTTTAATAATTTGATCATTATTGATTAATTATTTCATTTAAAGCACTTTTTTGAACCGTTAACTCAATTGTGTTTTGTCTAATCGTAGAATTTGTTCTGAATTTAAAATATTTCATTAATTCTTTAATGAATTGCCAACTATTCCAATACCAGTTGAATGGATTTGTTAAACAAATACTCCAATAATTAGCAAAACGATAACATTTGAAAGTTTCTAAATATTCGTTTAATTCATTAATAAACTCCGAACTCATCCAAAACAAATTGATTGGATTTAACAGATATATAGTCCAAGACATGAAATAACGGCAAGTGCCGATCAAAGAAGTGCTTAAATTGCATTCATTCGGTTGAGTAGTGAACCAAAACATAAATAATATATTTTTAGTTGAATTCATATGAAACGCAAAATTTCTAAAAAGGAATCCAATTAAGAACAAACCGAATCGTCTGATTATTTTGAATTTCGGGTCATTTCGGTTAAATACATGCGATTCCGAATTTGTTTGCATTTGTCGTTTACTGATTTCATAAATACTTTTAATTATATAATATGGTATCAGAAGTGACGGTATTATGAATTGCAAAACTAATCGCAAGACTCTTGTAATTAGTCGAAACTCCTGAACCAATTGCCAGTCTTTCAAATAATTGTCGGTCAGACAAACGAATGATGCGTTTGTATAATCAAAATAATGGACATCAGAGTTGACCACAAATGGAATCGATAGCAATAGACCCGAAGACCAGATGATTATTAGAAGTACTTTAGTCGATACAAAATCGGCTGAACTATTGTTTTTAAAGATATAATAGCGATGGTATGAGACGTAAGTCATTGCAAACGACGAGACGTAAAGACCGAATGCATTCATACAGTTTCCAAACGATTGGATCAAATGAGCGGCCAATAGACTCTCTTCGATCGTTATTGGAATCAATACGAATCGAGTGGTTATTGTCGAAACAATAATTATAATATCCGAAACGGCAATACTAATCAAAATCAAATTGAATTTGTGATCGACTTTCTTTTTCCTAACAATTACTTTGAATGTTTTGTCCATTTTATTGCATTTCATTCGAAGTAATGTTACTTTAATTCCAAATAGATTTAGAACTATAGTTATAACTTGAATTAAAAGTATCATCTGGAGCAAAATTAGTTCGATTTTGTTCAATGATAAAACTGTCATTTTGATCACGTTGATTTTTAACTGAATTACAGTCTAGGTCCAGTTGTGTCAACTGGGTCAGGGCAGAAAAGCTGTGGAATAAAACTGGAAAAGAGATAAAAGTGGAATTGTTTCACATTGTTCATTGTTTCGATAGTAAATGGCTTTAGAATATAAGGAGTAAAACTGGACTTTATAAATTTGTTTCTATTAACTAATTTTATTTTTAAACAATTTTAACTTGGAATTTATTTGTTTTAGAAGCTAAAGAGTTAATTTGAGATATTTTATCCGGTTTAAATTTAATATGCTATTTTTGTTTTGAGAATTTAATTAATATAATTATTTGTATATTTATAGCAAAATATTATGACTCCTAAATAGAAAGTTATTAAATCAAACTAAAATATATTGAATTTTTATTCATTAAGTAATTTTTAAATAATTTTTTAAACATGACTTATAAATTATGGCCACTTTTCAGTGGTCGATCTGGTCAGTAGACGCGCGTTTCGGTTGCTTTACAGCAAACCGTTTTCAGTGCATTTGATTCGGCACTAACTTAACTAGATCAAGTTAGAATTTAAATGACGAGAGATTTAGTGTTGAATCATTAGAGTAGTTGCATTAAATTGATGACAAAGTTCGGTCGGCAATAGATTATTATTATTAGTTTTGTTTATATTAAAAGTTTCAGATTCTTTCAATTTAGTTGAAATCAGTTGCATTGGAGGTCCAGATGAACAAGTTTAAAATTACATAAATTATACAATGTATTATATTTTATTTTGTTTGTGAGCTATGTATTATGTATAAAATATAATACATTGTAAGAATAAAAACTTTATAACACATTGAGCGGTGAATTGATTTTGAGATAGGATTTATCGGGCAAAACCTGGTATATCAATACAACCTTTAAGTAAAATTATTTGATAAATTAAACTTGTAAATTATTTATTAAAGTATTCTTTGGGGTTATATTGATATGTCAGTTTTTTGCCTGATTTACGGATTATTTTTAATTAACTTTTTATATAACTTATGTTTTATAAGTAGATATTATATAAAATGCAAATTCTTTTCTTAAATATACATAAATCCGAAAATACTTTATAAAAAATTTAAATCGAATATAAATTAATGACTACTAAAAGTTAATAGGGTAATTTTTATTTATAATTGCATTAAAACATTAAGAAAATAGCAAATTGTCTACTCATTCAGACATTGCTTTTATGTAATAATTAAATAAACAAATTATCTCTTTGTTTAGATATGTTTCGGTTTATTCAATATCGGTGTCTCAGTTGACGTTCCCATTCCTCAGTACAGCGTTCTATCGATTATAATCACTTATTCGGCCATTCAATGGGTTATCGGCAAAATTGCTGTAAGTATTCAATTGATTTGTTATTATAAATAATTTTATTTGAAAAAATTAACCATGCAATACTGAAAAGCATTCTGATTTTATCTTGTATTATTTATTTAACTATTTTGTTTGTTGTTTTAGAGCTAATTATTGATTAAATTGTTATTTTTTAACTTGAATACAATAAATAAGTCTAAAAATAGGCATAAATATCGAATCGCTATAATTGCATGCAATCACTAAATGGTAATAATAATAATAAAATACTTGAATGATATTTTCATTTCAAGTTTGGCATTCAATTCAATTTAATTAAAATATAAATAAAATTATATTATTTGAAATTAAATTTAAAGCGATTGTTAGATTGAGTACAGAATGAATGTTATGCTTAAAGCCTTCCAATTGTCAGACTCGAAGTGATTGTCTTCGATATGTACTGCATATGTGTTGTACTACTCATTAGCCATGAATTCAAAATTCAAATGAAACTAAAAGTTTACGAGAATTCAAATCTAATTTTTTAATTTTGTTTTGAGTTTTTTATCGCTTTTAGTGAAACCAAATTATTAAAAAAAATATTTAAATTTACTTTTTTAATGATTGAGTGATAAAACATTTCCGCTTTTAATTGAATAGATTTTTTTTAAATTTTATTATCCGTTATAAACGCGAATACAATAGACTTTTTTGATGTTTGGTTTTATCTCACGAATTATATGTATTAAAAACAATTGAAAAGTTATAAACAATATATTTAAAAGTTTTTATTTTTTAAAGATATGAAAATATGATGTCTTGTGTTCTACTTCGGGTAATGGACTGAAAGAGTTAATGAGAATCAGTTTGCTTTCGAAGATAATATTTATCTCATATTTTAAAATTGTTTTGTATTCGTTGACCATTAAAAAGATGACAAGATTTTCAAATTCAAAATGAATTGAAATTGTTTTCGAACCGATTCACACAATTATTTTACTATTGAATAAACATTTTTTGGCCTTATTTGTCAAAATTATTTTGATATCTCATTGAAACCCTATTCCCAGGGCTTATACAGTTTGAGTGTCTCAAACAAAACTACTTATAATTGTTTTTTCTACAAACTATTCGTTTAAAATAGAGTTATTTCAAAAACAAAAAAAAGTTTATTTAATTGTTGTTTATATTTGTTTTCACAACCACTCGAACAGTACTTTTGTATTGATTTTTGAATACAAGAGTGAAATCATAAGTATTAAAACAGACATCTGAATGAGGTCTTGGATGTCACGGAAAATAATGGCGAACTTGAAGTTCAATTTATTAGATATTCAATAATTGAAAAAAAATCAAAATATGAACTCTCGATATCTCGGGCTAAGTCTTCCACAGATTACAAATGAATCTGAAATTATAGTGAAGGCAATTAGGAGTTTCATTAGAAATTTAAATGATTTTTTCGCTAAAACTTTTGTAAATCAGGACATCTATTGCACGGAATCTATGAATTATTGCACATCTCCTAAATACCGATAAGATGTCTGACTATTCTTTTTCCTGCTTTTCATACAATGCTTATGCAATGCAATGCAAATATTGTATTCTTTAGAGTTTTTTTTTCTCTCGATTTATTGTAAGTTTACTTTTATTCGAAATTTTAGTTTGTTTTTCAGTTCACGTCATACGAGATGTGCTTTAAATACAAATTTCAGACATGTACAAATTTATTTTTTTAATAGCAATATAATTAATTGAATAATTAGAGTTTTGTTTTTCTATTGACATTCAATAATATTTAGTCAAACTTAAAAAATAGTCTACTTTTTCAATGTCTGTGAAATTAATGACAATTAGATTTGAATTATAGAATCCAAATCAAATAATTTAAATCCCACTTCAAGGTCTATAGTTCATTGCAAACCAGTCGCAACAGTTGCTAATTTAATTGTCTTTAAACTGTTGGAACTGATGTAATCCTATTTCTAATGTTGTGCGTAATTAGCTAGGTTGATTTGACAGAATGGGCTTATGTTGCAACATTTATTGACTTAAATATTATTTTAGAATTTAAGAATTTAACTTTGACCTGCATTCTTTCTGCTTAATCAATGCTAAATTATGGATGCTATCGGATTAAAAATAAACTGTTTAATTTTTAACCATTTTAGAACAAACGTTTATTTTATCATATTGTGTTTGAGAACTATTTAGTCAAAATATTGAATTAGGAACAAATATAAACTATTAAACTTGACAGTTACAAATGTATCTTAATTTATATTCTACACTTGATGTATTAATATTGTACAAGTTAATAAAAGACTTGTATCTTTATATTCTGGGTTTACTAGTTTAGAGCCTATGAACATCATTCATCATAATTATCATGTGTTCTAAAAATTTCAAATTTAATTCAAACAAAAATTAAGTTTTAATTTCGAGTAATAACAATTTGATTGTCATTAATAATGCCGTGTTATTAATATTTAGGTTCTGAAGGAAGTCAAGTGTTGCATATTGTTGTTTGTCTGTCTTTGCACAACATCTCTGCTATGGGTTCCCTTACAGGTGAGTCGAGTCCCGAACAGCCATTTCAAGCCAATTGAAACTCTAATCACAAGACTTACTACGAATTGCTTTCTCAAACACTAACACTCTATGGAAGAGAAGCAAAAAACCAAAATCGAGTCTAAAAACATAAATGCCATTCATCTCACAAATTAGGACACAAACAGATTATTGCTTTCTATGATAGCAGACAATTGAGTTCTAACTCCACTTTACTCTCACTTAATTGCAGTTCATATTCTTGAAGTCGTGTTTCGTATCGAGTTCTTGTGTCTCACAGCAGATGCTCTTATCGTATGGCTCTCTATTCGCGGCTCTAATCCTAATTGTGGTCCGAATTTGCCTTTTTATGCAACTGATGAGAGTTCACCGCAACTTTGGATACGGTTTGGCTGATTCAGGTCTTTGTCAAACATTTTTTAGTAAAAACTTTCTCCAAAAGTAATAATCGATAATAAAGTTTTCGGATTTGTTTTAAACGAATTTTATTTAATAAAACGGTTTATTTTACTCTTTTTGTACTCATTTTTCTTCTTCTGTGGAGTTTAGCTTTTGTCGGATTAGTTAACGAAACGACTCGTCTATTATCCAGAACTCAAACACGTCGTTCGGATTTGTAATCAAAAGTTTTTTGTTTTGTGTTTTTAATCTGTTGTGTAATTCAATCGATTTGTATCACAAGAATATTCCCGTAAGAGATTGATATCTAATTTTGAATTTTTTTTTAATTTTATTTAATTACTACTAATTTAGTCATAATTTTTAGTCAATTACTCTTTTACTGTTTTATTTAATTAATAGATTTTAATGCAATTGTTTTATTGTTTTATTTAATTTTTTTTTCTTTTTCTGATAAACTGTTAACTTTTGAACTGAGAATTAAATAAATATTTGTATCGCATGTGAGTCTAACTTAAATTATTTAAATTAATTGTTGTTTCATTGGCAATGACTTTTATGTATTGAATATTTAAATATGATATTGAAGTTAACAATAATTTTTTAGTGCATTTTGCCTCCAATTTAATTATGTTAATAAAAATTTGAAATTATTATTTGAGTTGTAGTTAAAACTTTTTAGATAGAATGTTAACATTCAAATGACAATGTTTGATTTTTACGACTTTTTTCAAATAACAAGTGCTTTAGAAATAATTTGAATGAATATAAATCTTGACTTAAAATTCTTAATCTTTAGAAAGATTTTCATTAAAAACTAATTTATGAATCTATAGATCCCATTGTTACATCCTATAATTACAATCCCATTGTATAGTTTACCAAAATGTTTGTTTCTATAAACTTGAACATTTCCTCTCTCTTAATAAACTATAGATCTTTATTGACAGTAATTAACTGTAAATAACGCCAACATTTAGTCAATACTTATTTAATTGTGAACTGAATGATCTAAAGTCTTGATTTGATTTGATATTGACTTTAATTAACAACAAATAATTTGATTAAAAAATGTGTTAAAAGAGTTTGTGTGACGTCTTAAGAACACAACTCCTAGTGCTCTCTCCGGGTGATCATGACATATAAAGACGATCTAAAGAGAAAAGAGATTCGTTTTGAAGAATAATATGTTTGTGCAATGAATTTGTCTTTCGATTCGATGTTTTCGTCTTAAACTTCTTAACCACTCGTTTACGCTATGATTAAAGTGTTTTATTTTATTTTGATTTTGTGGTAAGTCTTGGGCACCGCTATAAATGTCTGCATTTATTTGATATTTTGTTTTTTGATTATTCTTCTTCTTCAGCCAAATTTGTGATTATTCTTCCGGTGCTTCTGATGATATCCAGAAGTCAAGTGAAGATAATTTTGTTTCAAATGGCGATAAGTGTTCAAAGATTTCGTTTAGTGATAAAGATATTGAAAATGCCTTAAAAAGCGCAGAAATTCTGAATAATAGACTGAAGTCTATTGAAACGGATATCGATTCCAAAGGATTATATGTCGACACAACCAAAATATCGGCCGCTGCCAGACATCTGATCCCTTCACAAAATAAGGATTATTTGAGAGAAATATATGAAAAACAGCGAATCTTTGAAGAAGTTTCGCGACATCTCATCAAAAAGTATTGTGTTTTTGCTTTCTTTCAACTTTTTACACAATTTAGAAATTTTCAAAGTATTTGAATATAAGTCATATATCGCTTCAATTGCAGTCATAGTATGGGCACAGATGTGTCGATTCAATTGAAACATTCGAACGTCGAGTCCCATCACCTGATCCGCAAAAAACGGCAAACCTGTCGATCAAAATCAGCGATCAGTTGTTCGCGGAATCGATTCCGAACAGCGGACGGCAGTTGTAATAATATGCGTAATTCCCGCTGGGGAAAGTCGTTCGAATGTGTCGCCAGACTATTAGATCCCGACTACGCCGACGGTATAGTTATTATCATTAAATTATTTAATAGAAACTCTGCCTGAGCTCACCTCTAACTCCGCTTTACAGGCGTATCAGTTCCTCGAGTCGCCCGTTCCGGTCAACCACTTCCTAATCCTAGAACACTATCAGTGAGTATTCATCCTCAGGAGGACGTGAGCGCCAACTACACCCATATGTTGATGCAATTTGGTCAGTTTCTCGACCATGACATCTCACTCTCGCCCGTCACCCAACTGCGCACGGGTGGCATCCAGTGCTGTCCGCGTCCAACACATCCGGATTGTTTCGAAATCCAAATTCCGCCAAAAGATTCGTTTTACTCAAAAATGGGCAAAAAGTGCGTAAACTTCGTTCGTTCCAATCCGTGCGAGTCGTGTAGGACTGGACCCAGACTTCAGTTAAACGAATTAACCTCTTTTATCGACGCCTCCAATGTTTACGGCAATAGTCTTAATGAGACTTTCGGACTGAGGGATAAGGAGGGTATGAATGCTTCGTTCCGTTCAGACCATTCATTGTTCTCAAAATAATTGTCATATTATTAACGATCGGTTCGTTTACTCTACTCTTAGGTCTATTAGCAGTTGGTTTCGACAAACAGCGCCGGCATATACTGCCCCAAAGCAATAATGTGGCCAATGATCAGTGCAGTCGACCTAATAAGCTGTGCTTTAGGGCCGGCGATAATTCTCGTGTCAATCAACATCCGTCACTTACGGCTATGCATACTCTATGGGTATATATTGAAAATTGTTATATAACTGCAAATTCTTGAATTGTTTTCTATTCTTCAGATGAGACAACACAATAGAATAGCTTCAGCTCTAAAGGAATTGAACCCTTCCTGGGGTGGAGACCGGCTTTTTCAGGAATCGAGGTTTTTATCATGCAAATCTTTTTGTTTAGGTTTTATTAAATACTTAATTAAAATATTATTTAATTCAGACGTATAGTCGGAGCACAGATGCAAATGATAGCATACAATGAGTTTTTACCGATAGTTTTGGGCCCAAAAGTGATGCAATTCTATAAAATAAATGCTTTGAAAAACGGTTTCACTCGATATGACTCAACAGTGAATCCGTCGATTCTGAGTGAGTTCTCGAGTGCGGCCTTTCGTTTTGGGCACAGTATAGTGAACGGAAAGTTTTCACTAATCAGTTCATCGACACCCAGTCAGAAGTCAACGTACAATCTGAGGGATAACTTCTTCACTCCGACACGACTTCAATCCGGACAACTCGACTTCATTATGAGAGGACTGGTAGGTCGTAGTGCACAGCGCTTCGACCCCTTCTGTCACGGGGACCTTCGCAACCATCTCTATCAGCCCAAAGGCGAACTGTCCGGCTCTGACCTGCCGGCGATGAACATACAGCGGGGCCGCGACCACGGCATCCCCGGTTACATACATTATCTCAAACATTGCTTTAAAGATGTGATTACTTCTCAATTAATTGTTTTCTTAAATCAATTCTAAGTTTTGGTTTTTGTTTGTTTTTAAAGGAAATCAAAACATTCGAACAATTGGATCAATACATGCCTTCAAATCAAAGACAGCGATTCCAACAGAACTACCAGAGCGTTGAAGACATCGATTTGTTTTCGGGCGGAATATCTGAACTGCCACTGAAGGGCGCGATCGTTGGCCCGACCTTTGCCTGCATTATAGGCATTCAATTCAATCATTTGAAATATGGCGATAGGTTTTACTTCGAACACAATGGACAGGACGGGTCGTTCACTTCTGGTATTTTCTATTCATTTTTCTATTTATCAATTTTTTATTCTAAAATATTGTTAAATTATTTATTAAATAATGTTATATTTTTTACTATTGTTCGTAATTCTAATTCTAATTGATTTCAATTTGATTGTACTTTTAGGTCAACTACAGGCCATTCGGCGAACACTGTTCTCTCGAATCATTTGTATAAATGGCGATAATTTCCCTGAAATTCATTCAAATGTTTTTCGATTACATAGCGATGAGTATGAGTTTAAATGACTTTGAAATTAGTTTAATTTATTAATTGGTTTATCATTACTAAAGCGATCCAATCCGTCCGTGCGATCAGATTCCCGACATTGACATAAACCAATGGCGCGAATAATGCCTTAAAAAGAAGTCATAAGTTTTGTTTAGAATATTTTTGTAAATTTTTGTAATTTTCAACTCTTTATGTTTAAATCGATTAGTTTATTAATTAATAAATTTATAAAATTGTTTGATAAGAAATAAAGTGTAAAATAATTAATTTAAAACTACAAATGTCAGCAAATTTATACCCAAAGCCTATAAGAATTGCTGATTCGAACCGATTATTCTGTTATCACAGTCTAAGTATCATATCCTGTGTTAGCAATTAAGACATTTTTGATTGTATATCGTCTATCGTGTCGTGTCGTGTAATTACAATATTTAGTCGAAAAATAGAATTTTCTAGAATTCGTGTGACTTATTGGCGTTCAAATCGATTGCAAAATGAGTCATACAATTGATTCTGGATTTCGGTAAAGAGTCGGAACATAAATGCAATAATTTTAATCATAAATGTCTTTAGGAATTACCCGACAATTATTGGAATTGTCTTATTGTCTGCCATAAGCGTACTGTCGGCAGAACATGAAATAAGTAATACAATTGAGGGATTGGATATACAAAGCAATGCGTCGACTGTATCCCGGGCCCAACCTATCCAAACATCTGAGCCATTGATGGAAAATAATGTAAATAATAAAAATATATAATTTTATTTGAAACAAAGTAACAAACTAACTGTTAAATTACTCTCACTATTGTCAGTATTACATTAGTAGCAGAAGTGCTTCCAATTCTAACCCATACCATAATCCGGGTTACGCCCATTCAATGCAGTACCAACAAAACCTGTCCCCTTCTTATAGTCACTACCTGGGTATGATGTACGGAGGTTTCAAATACAATTATAGACAACCAAACCTTCAACGCTATCAATACAATTATTCTGGTTATGATCAGCAGTACAATCAAACAGTACTTAGCTCGCCCTACCAGGCCCTTCCCGGAACCTATCAGAAGAGCGCTTACAACAAACAAATGTATACTTCGGGTAAGCACTACAGCGCCCAAGACATCTACGGCCAATACTTGGCTACAGGTGCCTATCAGTACCATTCGGGCAAATGTGCGAACCATTACGGAAATACACCGCAGATATCGGAAGCAGATATGGAGTCGGCCTTCGGTTACGCTCACCACCAGCTCAATGGCTACAGCGAACAGTATGGCAACTATTCTTCATATTCGAGTCAATCGCCGCCTTTGAAGCTGAAGGAAAAGGAGGCGATTCTTATGGAATATGTGACCGAATATTTCGCTAAATTGTAATTAATTTTTAAATATTAGATATATTTAGATATTTATCATTACATTAAGTATTTGATTATTGATTGTAATTAACAGTAAGTGTTTGAGTAAATACCAAACGACAACATTCCTGCCGTCGGTCACTATTGGCAAACAATACATGAATACCAAATACGGCGACACTAGTTGTTATTCGAGTTATGGCAAACATGGCTGGACTCTCCAGTGCCCCGATTATAATAGCAAATACCGGTCACCAGACGGCAGTTGTAATAACCTCAAACATCCGTATTGGGGCAAATCATACGTCTGTCACATTCGACTACTGCCCCCCGACTACGCCGACGGACTGATGGCCCCTCGCATGGCCCACGACGGCCGAAATTTGCCCAGTGCTCGAACTATTACTAATGTTATTACAGCTGATAAGCCATTCGACTCGTTCTACACACATATGAAGATGACTTTCGGACAGTTTGTTAATCACGACATAACCCATACTCCAGTGCACGGCAGTTATGCCCTGAGCAGTAGCTATAACGGACCGGTTGACTGTTGTAAAGCACGGAATAGCAAACAATGCTTTCCGATAGACATAGAGCCGACGATTCATGACTACCAATACAGGAAATACAACAACACTTGCCTTAACTTTGTTCGCTCGGCTCCCTGTCCTCTCTGCGAATTAGGTATTTCTTTCGTTAATAATTAAATTTATTCAATATTTTAAATAAATAAAAAAAAATACTTTCAATGATTAGGTCCGCGACAACAGCTAAATATCGCCACATCTTTCATAGACGCGGGAACTGTCTTCGGGAGCACTTTGGAGGAAATGAGTGCTCTTCGCACCTATAGATTCGGTGAGGATTTGGATTAAATTTAATTAGAAATTTGCAATTTTTTAAATTTTATAATAACAAACTTATAAATAAATTAAACAAATTATCAGGTTTACTTAAAACAAGCAAAGACCATTACGGTAAGCCCATACTACTAGCCACTCCGGCGCCCTGGCATAACGAGTGCAGTCCGTCAGCGGCTAGTATGCAGTGCTTCTCAGCCGGTGACCAGCGCTGTAACCAACACCCTTCGCTCATGTCTATGCACGTGATATGGCTGCGCCGGCACAACCAACACGCGATTGCTCTCCGAGTGGTAAACCCGCACTGGGACGATGAGTATCTGTTCCAAGAGGCCAGACGTTTGGTGATCGCAGAAATACAACACATCACTTACAAGGAATACCTGCCTATAGTGTTCGGGTCTACACTCATGGACTACTACAGCCTGAATGTGGCCAATCAGGGCTATACCAACTACGAGCCCTACACCGACCCAACCTCATGGAACGACTACGCGACGGTCGCCTGCAGGTTCGGACACTCCCAGACCATCAGTCTTCACAGCGTCTACTCCGGGCTCGACGGCTATAATAAGTCAACCTTTAGGCTAAGGGATACATATATGGATCCATCGTATCTATGGCAGGGAAAGGTATGTCTGTCTGATTGACATTAAGTCAATCTAATCGTCAATATTTAAGTCACTCTTTCGGCTCAACTTTAATATATACTTAATTAGAATTTTAAATGAACTGCAAAACAAAGTATATATTAATACTAATTTAGTAGAAATTAATTTCAATTTTAAATATATTATTCGTTTTAAAGTGGATTAATAGTTATTTCCTCACAAATACATCAATCAGTAATACTGCAGAGCAATGCATTTGTGCAGTTGTGCTTGGTCATATGTGGTACTGGACTATCATTAAGTCAGATCTTATACATAAATACAAATTTAATTGACGATAACTCAAATCAGAAAAACTCAATTAATCTCTTATTTCATCTTTTAGTCAGAATTATTCAAAACCCCAATAAATAATCAGTTATTAAATGCAATCGATTTTACAGTTTTCTGATTATTCAATCAAAATGTCAATGCATTGAACTAATGGACTAATGGTCTCTTCGCAGCAATGCATGACTTATTATAATAATATAAAACATTGCGCAAAAATTACAGTACTTTCTAAATTAAGCATGATAGTTATTTTTACTGTTCTTTATTTCTTTTTCTTTCGGCTTCTTTTAAAAAGCCATTAAATTTTTAAACAATTCATTATCACAATTAAGAGGTTCAAAAATAAATTTAGAAAAATAACTAATTATTATTCAAAATACCCGTTGAAGCAGAGATGGATTACTTTGGAATTGAATTTTATTTTGCATTACTTATACTAATTGTTTATAACTTATAACAATGATATAATAGTTATATACAGTATGTGTAGTTATGTAGTATTTAAAGTTATACGTTTTGTAAATGTTTAGGAAGTATATAAAAATATATATATAAAATATTGTATAAATGTATATAATTTCTCACACTTTCAGTCAGCAGTGAATTAATGGATTGAATTTTACTCTCAAATCCAATACCATCTCTTAATTTGCATAAGAATTTTCGAATTGAAAGTTAAAATTGAATTCGACTCTCGTTTATCACAATTTGCAATAAGAAGATCATAATTAGGTTATAATTAATTCTTATTTCCGCAAAGACTTGATTTATTTTATGAATATTTCGTTTTATTATTATTAATTCAGTAGAAAATTTAAAACTTTTTTTCCGAACAATAAATGAAAAGAATTTTTGACTTAAACTCTTGTTTTTATTGCTCTTTTCACTCCATATCAAGTTATGAGACGATTAGTGATGTACATAGGCTTAGCTCATTTTAGATATACAGCACAGTACAGTACAGTACAGTATTACTTAATTATATTCTATTATAAACCCTTAGTATTCAAAATTGCAAATCTAAATGTAATGAACATTTTTGCGGATCGGGTAAAGATTAGGCCAGGATTTTGGTTGGCTTGCGCGCAACTTTAAAGTTTAAGAGAGAATTTATCAGAAATAAAAAATACTTATCTGTAAAAACAATCTTTTTTCGATTATCATTACAAACTGGAAAATATGTGTTTTTTTACATAAACTAATTTAAGTTTTTAAGTTTATGTTCCGACCTTTCTCTGCAAAAACAGTATAACTAAATAAATTGAATTGAATTGAATTAAATTGAGTCTGCTTAAATATTTACCAATAATTTTGAAAATATAATCTATAAAATCGAGATAAGCAACTCTCGTGAAAGCGTTGAAATCAGTGTATCGTTAAGTTTAAGTAAATGAATTATAAATTACAAATTGCCAGCCTAATTAAACACATAAACATTAATTTGCTTATTCATATGTAACAAAATATTAATTTAATTTTTTTAAACTAGTGAAAAATTGCTAGAATATTTAATTATATGTTTATTAAAAACAAGTTTTATTCAACTTTGTTATTTAAAACAATTTGTGGAAATAACACTTGCTTATATTAATACTATGCATTTTACTAGTTTTCTAAATAGGAATTTTAATTGCTTAAAATAATATAATAATTATTCTTTTTGAATCAGCAATTTTATTTTATTAACAAACATAATAATATTGCTTGGGGCAATATTGCTGTCTATTCTTGCTTTTAGCTAAAGTAAAATTTATTTATAATAATCTAAATCTTTAATTATCTATATTTAATAAGATATAATTCTATATCACATCCAGGTAGTTTTATTTTTAGCAAACATTGTTAAACATTAGTAAATATTTAAAATAAATATATTTAGATTTTGAGTTTGTTTAAACATTTAATTATATAAAAATTTAAAATAAAAATTCAATTTTATTAAAATTATTTATTAAAAAGTTATTGTTTTATTAATTTAGATAATTTGAATAATTTATAATGCTAGGTTTACTTCAATTTAAATTTAAATAAATTAGTGTTTTGACTAAAATGAGATTAAAACAAGAATATTAAATTATGTACTTGGGTGTTTGATGGCAATTATAGTATTTTTAAATATTTGCAAATTGAAAGTTGAATTAATGTCTGCAAATTTGAATGAGACGTGAGAATAGATTAACATGCCGATTGTATCTAAGCACTAAAATTTTTAATTTAGTAAAATTTCGTTTAGTATTTAAAATAAATTTAAATTAAAACTACATTTTATGTAAAATTTCAAACATCACCGATAGAAAGATAAAAATTATTAAAAATAGCAGTTTTTTGTAATATAAAAAATAATTTCAAATAAATTAAAAACTAAATATAATTAATTAAAATATTAGATTTAATTAATGAGATATTTGATTTGCTATTTAAAATATTTAGTATTTAATCAAAAATATAATAATATGTTTGGAAATCACTTAACAGTTGGACGGCCTTATGAAAGGACTGGTAAAAGACATGTCATCATCGGTCGATCCTTACTATTCAATCGATATTACAAACTATTTGATGCGAAAGAAGGGAGACCGCTATGGATCGGATCTGATATCGAAGAACATACAACGCGGTAGAGATCATGGAATACCTGGTTATGTTAATTATCTCAAATACTGCTTCGGGTTTGAAGTGAGTGAACCACTAGTGTTGGCACACATTCCTTAAAATACATTATGTTTTCGAATAAATGTTTTAATGAATTAAATTTACGGAAAAATAGATATAATTTTATTTAAGATTTTGCAAACTTTACTCTTCAGGTGCATTCATGGGAGGACTTGGAACGGTTTATACCGAAACAATACGTTAATCTGCTTAGAAAGTTGTATAAGTGAGTCACGAATTAACTAAATTCAAACAAAGTCTTTACATTTCTGTATATACAAGATTACATTATTAATGTTGTATTTACAGTATATTTTAAATAGCAATTCATATTCTTAGTCCTAAATATCATTTGAAGAGACACATAAAAAGAGAGGCGCCTGTGATATGTGTCGATTCTATAATTGATTGAGCTAGGCACTAACTAAGTTTACAAACATATTCGCAATTGATAATAAATTTGGACAACATCTGATAAAACATTTTTTAAGTATTAATTTTGGTTTATATTAGTTTTGAAAATGATATATAAAGTATAATTAAGATGACAATTAAGATTTTATATAAATTTATAGTTTAAATTTTTTTAACCAAAACTGCACATTTAGTTTCAAAGCACAAAATCGATGACAACCAGCTTAAGTTGTGTAGTTCTGGGCCAGCTGGGCAATTAACTCTGACATTTAGCTCGATTATCTGATTTAAACAAAATTACTCTATAGTTAATCTGTGCTAAAGTTAGCCACACTTACAGTATGTGCACATCATTAGTAATTAATATATATTAATAATTTTAAATTGATAATAAAATTGTAATTGTGAAACATTCATGTCTAATTTGTTTTCCAATTACATAAGATCTTGGGTTGACGTAGACTTCTATATCGCGGGAATATCTGAACGACATTTCCCGGACGCGGACATCGGACCCACATTTGCCTGTATTTTAGGCATTCAATACTATCATGTAAAGTTTGGAGACAGGTATTACTACGAGCATGGAGGCCAGAGTGGCTCATTTAATTTAGGTATGTGTTTAGTTTGGGCTTCTTATTGTAATTGGTTTGCTTTTTACACAACTTGTTATTATTTGTTAAATATTTATAAGAATATAAATAACTTAATTTGTAATAATCTGTTTGACCTCTTCTTAACTCTTATTAATATTCTGTAACTGTTGAGTGATTATTGAATTATAAATTTAATTTTATAATAATCTCCATTTGATTTAATCTGAATAACAGCCCAATTGGATAATATCCGGAAAACCACAACATTGTCCCGAGTCATGTGCCGAACAGGCGATTACATAACTAGCCTTCAGAGCTATGCCTTCTTTCCTGAATCCAACTATAATAAGAAAGTTTTGTGCAAAGAATTCCCAGAAATTAATTATTTGCTTTGGAAAGACAACCATGGTAATCGAACCAACTATTAAATAAACTCAATTGAGTGTTATTGAACCAAAATTATGTAATTTGTATTTTTAAATAAAGATTAAACAAAATTGAATTTATAAATTTCTTAAAATTGTCCAAGCTTTTTTATATCAGTCTATTTGAAATGCTGTCAATATTGTTATAATAGAATTAACAAGAATTAAATTATTAAGACATTATTTTTTAACAATATACTGTATATATATACGGTATAACTAAATATGTTATAATATATTTTATAATTTTATATATATATTAAAATTAAAAAGATTAGAAAATTAAGCTATTTTAGTAAAACACACATTTTTATTTATTTATAGTAGTTTTTCAAAAAATCCCCTTATTTAAAAAATTTGACTATTTATTTAAAAACAGATTATACAATTTTAAAACGTTATACTCTATTTTTATTTTAGCAAATTAATTTATAAATAATTTTCCTTGCTTTTTAAAAATTACAAATTTCATTTAATTCGATAATATTTTGTTCTAAAATTTTTTTCATTAATTTTATTTTATTTTATCAAAATTGAAAAAATTCTATAAATAAAGATTATATAAAAACCATATTATAAAAAGAGGTTATGAATGAAATACAATAATAAAATAATGATTAAATATTTTAATGGATTTTGGAATTCATTCTTCTAGTATAACATTAATTAATTGAATAAAAATTGAATAACATTTTGAGAGAAAAAAATATCTTTTTATCTAAGAATTTAAACGATCTATTCAGTCGAATATCTCATTAGAAAAATGTCAGAATTTTAAGCTTACATTAAAAGAGTTTAATATGCGTAGGGGTTTAATAATTAATTGCCGGCTTATATTAATATTAATTTATTAGCAACTTTATTTTTCTAATATCAACAAACAAAACAGTTTTTTGAATAATATTACAAAATTATTTAAGTTATAAATTTAATGGCCAAACACTTCACTATTAAAGTTAAATAGTTTAAAAGTTTTAACTTAAAAAAATTAATATCCGGAAAAGTTTGTAACTTATTTAAAAGGCTAAACAATCTAAATAAAATATATACATTTAATAAAAAAAGGTGGAAGCCACGGTATTGGTAAATAAGGTACAAGAGTTCCGTTTATTGCTAGTTAACGAAACACATAAACTAATGTTACTATTAGTTTGTTTGAGAAAGTAATTAATTTAGTGTTAAGTTGCAAATTATAAGCTTTATTCGTAATCTTCACATGCAATCGGCACTTCAGTATTTCAATATTAAATCAAATAATCAAAAGTATTATTTCGAGTTAAAGTCGCTCAAACTTTCTATTGATTTAAATATTAAACATTTTTTGAATACATTTTTTACAATTGTTTGAAACTATTTATTCAAATCTTTTAATTTAATTATTCACAAATATTTTTGTTTCAAAAATTTATTTTTCTTTAATTTGCATAACTATTGTTTGAATCGGAAAGGAATTAAATAAATGTATTTAATATTTAACTTCAATTGACATCATATTTCCCGAACAAATTCTAACTCAAACAATCAAAAAAACTATTTATCAATCATTTTATGATCTAATTATTCAAATAGACTTTTAAGTGCTTTCAATCTTAGAATACATTTCGAGACTATACGAGAAAAAAAATTTGACAAAAGATTTTTTTATAATACCATAATTGCAAACAAACCGTTTCAAATTAAAAACTATTTTAAACTTATTTTATTAAAAAAATTTAAATAAAATAAATTAATAATGTTTATATTCATCATAGCATTTATTATACAAAGTTAATTTTTTTTATTTGTAATAAAAGTTCAATACACTAAACAATAGCCTCCTTAAATTTAAAAAACAAATTTTGTCAAAAAACAAAACAATTGCAATAATAACCATATATTTCCATATATAATGACCAATATACTATCCTAAATTCAATTAAATTATCGATTTAATTTTTATTCATATATAATTATAAAGTAAATGTACAAAATATCCAATAATTTATTTAAACTCTATATCATTAGAAAACTCATTAATTTTTGAAATGTCGAAAATGATATATAGATTTGTGTTATAGTTATTTGGATTAGTTGTTTCAATCAAATTTTTATTTGACTAATGATGATTTGGCTCAAATTATCGTTAAATATGGAATATAAGCTAAAAATTAGTACTTATTTTGTATTTTCTTATCGCATCGATAAAAGAAAATTCAATTTTTTGCAATTCTTTTCATTGCATTTTCGATACTGTATTTTAAATGCATTATAAAGTTGATTAAAATCTATAGTTTTTTACTTCAGATCAAATATATGATTAAAATATAAAAATTAAAAAATGATAAATTATTAGATATTAGATATTTTGTTCCATTACTGAAAAAAAGTTTTAATTTGAAAAACATTTCTATTAATTAAGTGCAAAACGTGTTCAATCTATTAATATTTATCAGTTTTTCTTTTTAAAACTTTTTTCTCTCCTTTGACATACAATTTATGCCATTTTTTAGTAATTGTCGTAAAAATTAAGATTAAACTTATTTAATGTGAAAACTTGCAGAAAAATAAGCCACTGTTAGGCGCCTGATTAAAATTGAAGTTTAAATAAAAATATTTATTTGTGTTTTATATTTATAAACTTTTAAAAACTTTTAGAAGTATTTCACTGAACGATAAAAAATAAAATAAATTTTTTCAAAATGTTTTTTAACTCAAATCTTCTTCTTTCTGATACCTAACACCAGTTATAAAAAGTTTTTTAAAAATGTTTTATAATTCAAAAAAAGTTCCAATTATTCTGAAATTAGAAATGTTTTTCATATAAAGAAGTTTTAGTTTAGGAGCAACTGGTTTCCCAAATGTGGCAAAATTTTGTTTTCACTCTTTTTTTTGCTATTTATATATACGATAATTAAGAGCTCTCTTTCATATTTTTGTGACTTTAGTTGTAATTAAGGCTAGAATTTCACTTCGAATATGATTTCTTTTTAGCATAATCTCAATTCATTATTATTTTTTAGATTATTTATGCAAAAAATGTGATAACTTATCGCTTAAATAATGTTTTCTAAATTATTTGAATTAATTCATTGAAAATTTAGTTCTTTGATATCTTGAGATCATATCAATTATTTGTGGCTTTTTGGGCGAATAGTCCGAAATCTAATTTAGATTTTTAATCATTCAATAATTGCGTTTAGATCTTGATTTGAAAAAATTATTTTTAATTTAATTATTTTTCATTATATTAACTGTCAAATGATTAATGAGTTTTAAATATATTATATATATAAGCAATTAAATAGTTTAGTATTAATTCAAATAACATTGCATTCGATTTAAAAGTTCATTAACCGAATTGAGAAATAAAAAATACTTTTCTTTTGATATTCACGCAATAAAACAGAGACTTATCTGAAGAAAAATGTTTGAAATAAAAGGATACATTAGTTAAAAGAGAAATAAATCGTTTTATTATATTATGGAATGTTTATATCAAATAGATTTTAAACTTTTTATTTCTAAATTGCTTTTCCAGGAAATCAAATCATTTTTAGTTATTAATATAAAATTATGATCGAAAGTGATATTTATTTTGCACTTTCTCTGTTGTCTTGATTTAAATTAGAAATTTCAACATTTGAATTCAGAATTGGCTATGCTTATTTTGCAAAGCCAAGTAAGATAATTTTAAAATAAAATTTGGCTTAAATACTAAGATCAGAAAAACGCTTTTTTATTAATATAATAACGCTTCTAATTCCTTAAAATCACTTAATTTTGTTTGTTATTTAGAAAACTGGATTTAAACCAAATTTAGTACCAATTTAGAAAAAAAACTTGCTAATTTTGGCCAATAAATTTAACAAATTTGCCAGCTGTCTTTAAACACAAAGGGAAATTTTTGAAACCAAATGCCAGGAGGGATAAATGCTAATTAGCCAGTGGGTTTTTTACTAATTCCCTTCATAACTCTTATGTAAAATGTTGATTATGAAATAAGAGTGCTTTTGTTACAATATATGGGATGAGCAAGGAAAAATCTAGAAAAATCTGATTTCTTAATGCATTTGCTGTGTTTAAGCAGTAATTAAAATAAAACGAAATAAAATAAACTCATAATTTAAATAAAATTTAAAGTGATATTTAGTTTAATTAAATGCACTTATAATGTATTTGGATTTGTGTTATTTAATTAGTAAATTAGTTATAATATTAAATAAGTCACTGACCGGTAAGCCGTAGGTAAACACAATTTCCAGAATTTTGAAAAAATCTATAAATAATAATATTATTAATATCAGTAATACTGTCGATTCAAACTAAATATTTGGATTTTATTTTTAAGACAAGTATTATTAGCAATGAATTATTGATTTTGAGATCTAGTCGTGTTTCGCGTTTCTATTTTAAATGTTTTGAAGATTACAGATAATACGGTATAACTAAACAAATGCTTTAAATTTTACAGTTTTTGATTGATTTCAAAAATATATAAAGTCATCTCAGGTTTCAAAAAATATATGCTTTTAGTCAGGGATCGAGAAGGGAGGGGGATCAGGCAAAAATCCCCCTGATTTTGAAAATTTGGATTTATCCCCCCCTAACATTTGGTCCGAGAAAAAATACCCCCCTCAACGTTTTGCCGTTCGCCGAAGGCGGCCGGCAAATTTTTTGGGTTTTTTGCCCAAAATTAAGAAATTTTCCCTAAATTGGTACTAAATCCGGCTTAAATCCAGTTAAATTGGGGAAAATTTCATTATAAATATATGGGTTTTTTGAGCGTTTTTGAAAAAATCCCCTCCCTGATCCCCCCTAGGTTTTTGGCCAAAATTTTAAGAAAAATCCCTCCCCTGATCCCCCCCTAGATTGGTCGACCTTCTCGATCCCTGCTTTTAGTTGTTGTGCAAATAGTAGGGAAGCGGTGAACGCGATATATTAATTATAAATTAATTAAATAATAGTTAAATACAATTATAATTTGAGAAATGATTAAACTATTAAATTATTGCGGAATTGTTATCATTTCCCGATCTCCACCCCTTATCGGCTATTATCTAAAATTAAACTTTGAATCAGAACTAATATTTAAAATTTTTCAGTCAATCAATCAATTACTTAATGAATGTATATTTCAATTGAATTGAATGATTGACAAAATAATAGTTATTTTTTCTGTTTCAAACTTTTCAATTAATTCGACTACAGTTTAACGAAAATTATGACAAGAATTATGTATTTAATGTTATTTTTTTTAATTGAAAGTTATTTTTATATTAATTTATCAAAAGTATGTTTAACTGTTTAATCTGTAAATCGAAATTAAAGTTATTAAGCTAAATTATTAGTTGTTTTTCTTTTGAGTTATTTTATTTATTTTTGTTATTAATTTTTAAAAATCAATTCAAACTTTATCTTAAATACTGAACAGTCGTATAGCCATTCATTGCCCACAGCTTTAGAGCACTCATTGCGTCTACGAATCAATAATTTAGTTTTGACTGAATTATCGTCAGATTTGCTATAAATCACTGCTTACACTCAAACAACAAATTTCTCGGATCAGAGTTCAAACTTTCAGTTTTCATAAACTTCTGTTTTAATTGATTACAAATTATAAAATAAAATCAAAAAAAAAACTTGAAATTATTCCAATGACTATTAAAACTTGACTTAAGATTTTTTGTCCCGTTTTGAGGAAAATACTCAACAAAAAAGCGAAAGTTGTATTTAAAAAATTGGATCAAATATTTCCGATCAGAATATTAATGATTATTTTATGATGAAGAAGAAAAAAGAAAAAAAATCTCAAAACTTGAGAAAAATTTTACGATTTTTTTTCGGTCAGAGTTCTCATGAAAAATAACTTAACATATAATCAATAAATTTCAATAATCGAGACATGTTTTTATTTTTTGACTTCAATTTCTCTCACTTCCACTCTATAATCTAAATTTAAATTTCGGAAATCAATGCATATTTTTAGTAATATTGAGAATAACAAGAACAGAAATCTAAATTTTATTTATATTTTTAAAATTAGATTGAAACAAGATAACTTATTGTCCAAATTTTGCTGTATTGGTTCAATTTAATTGGTTCAAATTTCCAATTTAAAAATTTATACTTCCGGAATATTAGATTTATTCACAATTAATAATTAATTAAATTTTTAATTATAGATTAAAATTTGAAAACTTTTCGATACATTAATCTAATTTAGATCATCGATAAATGTATATAAAATTTGTCGAAAGAGTGAGAAATAGCTGTTATAATGACATTATATAATATGATGGCTAAACACTAAGTTTTCATATGTCAGAAGAGATGACACATTCAACTAATTTCTAACACAATTGTGTTATTTCTTGTTTGTATTACTTTGAAAATACAATTATTTGTTCGGATATTCAATTTGTGGAATAATTGCTCCGATTTTCTGCTTAACCTTCAAAACAAATTTATTTCTCGTTATAACGAATACAACAACTGTTGGGATATGTAACGAGTTTTCGGTGCTTTTGAACACTCTTTTCAAACATAAATATTATGAATTGTTTCCTAAATTCAAACACTTAATTGATTTCTAATTTTTAACCAAAAACAGCACTCATTAATCAAATCAAGACAACAATTCTAATTCAATTTGTAAACTCAATTCCCACTATTTTTATCGTTTGTTTTTTGCAAAAGGAAAAAAATATATAATTAATTTGTCGATAAAAACACAATATTCGTAAAATATAATAAATTATAATTATATTGATTAAAAAAATTGTGGGGTTTGTTGTTAAGTGGGTTTTGAGAAAAATATTTAAATTGAAAACATTTTATCGCTTGAGATATCAGTGGTATAAACAAAGAATATTTTAATCTGTTCTATTCTTGATAGGCATTAACCTCTTATTACAGTTTAATTTGAATCTTGATAAAAGCTTTGTTTGCGCTTGATAGATAAAAGTGAAAATTTAGAATCTGTTTTAAATCTGTTTCGAACTAATTGCATTGGAAAAATTGAAAAAATTATTTGTATTAACTTAATCAAATTGAATAAATAAAAGTATCTTGGGGTTAGAAAAGTCACATGTTACTAAACGACATATTTTTGAGAGAAAAAAACGTTAAAAATTGCGATTAAATTGAGAAAAAAAGATGTTATTTGACAAACGAGGAATTTTAATTTAATTAAATATTAATGTCAACATAAAAATAGTTTAGAAGTTATTTTGTTTTCAAAGAATATTTACAATTATAGCTATTATCTGCACTACATTCACGTGTTCTTAATCCTAAACTCATTTCAATCTAATTTTAATCGAATTAAAGTGAAAATAAACATTAAATTACATATATTTTGAATTAAATAAAAATAAAGTTAGGATTTAATCGAAATGACATCTGAAAACATTTTAAAAACATATGATTCAATAGAAATTGATTTAATCAATTGCCGCAAACTAACTATAAGTTGATTTAAAAACTTTTGACCAGTTTTTAAGCTATTATTGAATTGAATAATCTAATTTCTAAATAAATAGATTTACCAATTTTGTTGAAATTGTTATAACAACCGATTTTATTATATCTAATAAATATCTAGCAAACTTTAATAAAGATAACTGCAAAAGAGTTGGAGCAAAGTAATTGGAGTAATTTTATGCATTATAGAGCATATTGTATATTTAGAACTGTTGCCATAAATTTTATTCTAAACAATTGGCATTTATTTTGCAAAATTCTATCCATTATTAGCTTTATTTGACTTAAAACCGTAATTCTCATCCATTTAGACCAGTGTTGGCCGCCTCGGGTGATAAGAGCTAACGAACCTTAAAATTGCTTTAATTTACTTTATTTCTCTAAATTTAAATAACTTTCTTATCTATTCATAGTTATAGTGCAAAGTTGAAAGTTTAAATTTAAATATCGGTAGCTCTCATTGCGGTTAGTTTGTGGAAGAGAGGGGGACGGGAGGGGAGAGTAGGGACAGTGATCAGCGATTAAGCATACGGGGAAGGCATCGACCTTAGGGAGGCCTGAATGTTGGTCCTCTTGATTTGGGTCAAGTGAAGTGTGCGATCAAAGTGTAGAGAACTTCGTATAATATTTGACAAAGAGATGCTATGCCAGTGCGCTTCAGGTCCTGTTCTCCTGTTCTCTTCACCGATCATTACAATAGGAGTTTGTGAGCTCTCAGCGCAACAGACTATACATACTATACAGACATACAGACTATGCGCCAATCATTGGAAATTAGGTAGAAGTAGATTAGAACTTGTTCTAAAGTAGTGGCCCAGTTCTGGCCCAGTAGTGGTATTAGTAGTGACTGTAGTCTTCGAGCACCTGATGTACTCAAATTTTCTATCTGGCATAAAGTTTTCTTTTCAGCGCAAATATCCATTCCATCCATCCTTTAGTGCGAAAGAATACCTGTGCCCATGAGTTGCGGTTGTGGGTGACTTTACTCAACTCAGCTCTACCACACTTCCAGTGTCTTCTCAATCGCCCTGTTCTTTACTGTGTCTCTTAATTGTGTGATTTCTATCCGACAATTATTCTGTTCGACCGAACAGTTATTTTGTGTTTTTTATCCTTTCGATAGTTTTTTGGACTTCAACACCAAATCCAAAAATGTACGAATGGGTTATCGTTTGTTTTTTCCCCGTTTATCACATTTACAAAGTTTTTCCTAAAATTAAATTTTTAAAACTTTTGTTTCGTGTGTTTTCAAAACACACTTTTGTATTCTTTTTTTGCATTAATGACATTGTGTTCTAATATTAATGTAAGAAAAGGTTAGATAGAAATGAGTAGAGCCAACACACCACTGGTCTAAAAAAGTTTTAAATATACCCAGATGCTTAGTCATTCCTAATTTTTAAATTTTCAATTAATAAAAGTCATCTTCTTATACGAAATGTAATTAATAGAAATGTATTTAATTGTGAATATCTGCGACTATGCCTATCCGAGTCGAGTCGCCTTATCTCTGTTCATCTTTCAAATTAAAACAATTGTATAATTAGATAATAATTAGAATATCTTTTCTTGTGTTGGCATTTATTTTAGGATCGGATATACTTCCAAAAGTTTTGTGTTTTTACTGTTGATAGTATTGGTGCAACAATTGTCACAACTTTCAAATGCAATTTTATTGCCAAAACGGATTGTCCAACAAATTAGCGCTAAAATAAAAATCCCAAACTATTCAAACTTCGAATTAGATGAAGCATTTAACCTAGGCAAAAATAGGGTCGTCGAGAAGCTCCGGCACGAGAATGATCTAATCAATGAAGGTATGGGAATTTAATTGATTGAAATTTGTAAAAATGTTTGCAAAAACTGTTGATTTCGTTAATTGCATGAAAACGAGATTTGGTTTTTTTGCTAATAAATAGTGAAAATGAACTAATATTTAGACTAATTTCTCCTTAAAACTACTGCTAATCAAACTTTATTTCACATCTAATCTGAAAAAAATAAGTTAAAAATAAAGAAATTTTGTTATTTTGGCCTTAAATTTGTTCTGGAATACAGGTTATACGACCGACATGAGCAAAATCACAGCCACGAGCCGTCATCAGGCAGTAACGACAACACTGCCCAGGGGCAATCAATTAGAACATACGCAAGATGTGTTTGAGGAAACGAGTAAGATTTTGCTGAAAAAGTGAGTCAGACATCACTTCGATATGTCTTTTATATTGCAGTATAACGTTTAAATTTTAATAATAATAATAGATTTCAATAGCCTTTCACTATGAAAATCGTGAGCTTAAAAATTTAAGAAAATAAATTGTTTTTTGTTTTGACTCTCTCTCTCTCTCTCTCTCGCTCTCTCTCTCTCTCTCTCTCTCTCTCTCTCTCTCTCTCTCTCTCTCTCTCTCTCTCTCTCTCCCTCCCAATTTGTTTTCTGTCAAAACTTTCATGTTAATATTTATTTAAATTTTTTTCTATAAATTCAAACAATTTGTTTTATGTTTAGAGCTACAAAGTATTCATATTAATTATCGTTATTTTATAATACGCTTTATGTTATTGTTAACAAATATTTCAATCACTTCTAACCGAAATGAATTGAACTGCAGTTACAATAATAAACGTGAGCTCTAGGATAGAAAAACATTTCTTTTATATACATGTAAGCATTTTATTTGCGTAAACCCTTCAACCAATTATTTTTTGCTGGTTTACTGTTTGGCCCCCATAGGTCTATTTGCTTTTCTCTATTGTCTGGCCATAAGCTGCAGACTAACAAAGTTTTGTTATATTTGAAAATTATTATTATTAGAAAATAAGCGAAAGACTAATTTTGATGATTTTATTTTAGAATTAAAAAAAACTAAAATAGAAAGTCTAAGGAATAAAAAATAAGAAATCAGTTTTAGCTTATGTTTTGCTTCCTTAAGCTTACACTTAAAACGATTACATTATTAATATACATAAGAGAGGAATGCCTTCAGATATTTTAACTCAAATATGTGTCACATATTTGTAATGAATAATAATAAGTATTATTTGTTTTTAAAAACAAAAATCTATTTGCAGTATAACCCGAGATATGTCAGATCCGATGGAATTCGCGGAGTCGGCGATGGCCTTAGCCTCCATTCAACTGCACTCTCCTATGGCCAGAGCAGCTGTTCATCGCTGTCAAGAAGAACAGTTCGTTCACTGCCGGCCCTCTAGATATAGAACAGCTGACGGCAGTTGCAATAACTTACATCACCCGACGTGGGGAAAGTCATTCACTTGCTTTTTACGACTGGTAGCCCCGGAATACGCCGACGGCCAGTCAGCGCCCAGAATATCGGTGACTAATCACCCGTTGCCTAATCCACGCATTCTATCAGCTGTAGTGCACAGGGATCTGAACTATCCGGCCACCTACACCCACATGGTCATGCAGTATGGACAGTTTTTCTCGCATGATATTGCATTCACGCCCAGCTCAAGGACAAGTAAAACCACTAATTCTCCTTGAACGTTTTGTTTTGTTCTAGCGATCATTAACATTAATTTTGTTGTTTTTTATATTAATTTTCACTCAATTCGTGTTCTCGTGACAAGAGGACGGAAAAATGATACAGTGCTGTCCACTTGAACCCAATAGTCATCCGCAATGGTATTAATTTTGTTTTACTTTTTGTTTAATTTTGTTTTTTATCTCTTTTTTCAAAACTTTTGAATATAGAGTAGTCTAATGACTAAATTGTTTAATACGTTAATATAATAATATCTATTATATGTTTCGAATTAAACAATTTAGTCAATGAATGCATTAAATGCAAATTCAACTTAATTTTAACTTAATTGCATTTAATGATTAAATTTTGTCTTTTATTGTTATTATTATTATTATTGTTGTTGTTGTTGTTGTTGTTGTTGTACAGCTATCCTATAAATGTACCAATGGATGACCCCTTCTACTCGAAATGGGATGAAAATTGTCTAAACTTTGTTCGCACCGCAATGTGTCCACAATGTAGATTAGGTGAGAATTTTTCCCATCTCTTCTTCACTCACTTCAAGTTTATCTCTAAAAAACGTATTTATTTTTAAATAATTTGTTTGTTATTCAACAAATAGTTTTATAATAAGCTATTTAGTGAATAGCAGAGGAATAAAAAACAAAATAAAATAATATTTTAATTCGACCTATTATTCCATTTACTCAAATGCTTTGATAATTGATTTGCAACTAATTCACTACAAACTCTTTATACAAACAAATTATGTTATTTTCAAAAAACAATTGTTATATAAATTTATTTCAATCCAAACTCGAGGTCCGAGAGAACAGATGAATCAAATCACTGCATATATCGATGGCTCACAACTGTATGGAAGTATGCAAAACGAAACGGAATCCCTTTGGACCAAAACTGGGCCGGGTATGTGTCAACAGATTGCTTATTATAGAAATTCCCCCTGCTCGTCTGACTTATTAATAAATCGCATTCAATGCTAAGTTTAAGTTATTTGCTATTTGTCTGTTATGTCAACAAAAACAACACCAGTTTTAGTACAAACGATAACTCAATTTTTAAAAATAACATTAAAATAAAGCTTTATTTTAGTGGTATTTAGTTAACATCGCATACAGTATAGCTATTCAATGCAAAGAAAGATTGGGTCAAATCATAAGTTTGACAATCGATAAGATAGATAGTTATGCAAAAAGTTTGAAATGAAATGTATTTCAAGTTTTTCTTGTTAAGCTCGTTGTTAGATAATTAGCAATTTTTACAAATTTAATGTTAAAAACTATAATCACTCGAATCGATAATTCAATCAATTACATACACACAGAAAGTGTGTGATAACTGAGTACAACAACAGAAAAAACTGAACAATTAAACACACAATCGCTGATCGACATAGAGTTAAAAAATGAAAATATAAATTTCAAAACAAGCATTACTAATAACAATCGAAATAACTAATAACTAATTCGTAATAACTGGTCTATAAATAGCGGGTCGAATGCATGTGTCTCTGGCACGAAACGGCGGCGAACTGTTGCCTCATTCCCCAGAACCTGACAAAGATCAGTGCAGTAAACCAGAACAAGAAATGTTTTGCTTCAAAGCAGGTTTGCATTTTTACTTACTAGTTAGTTCAAATTTTCATGTTAATATTTATCCATGCTCTTTATATTATTGTCACTTTATTTAATTATTTGTGTTTTTGTCTCGTATTTAACTGTCGTTTGAAACGAAATTCTTCTCTAATATACGGGAAATGGTCTGATGTGTACCGAAATTGTATCCATTATTCGAAATCAATTAACACTTAAATTTGAATTTTTAATTTCGATTTTTGTACCGGAATTGAATTTGAATTATTGGTTATTTAAATTGGCCAAATGTGGCTCGCTTGCTTAATTGTTGCAAATAAGGATAAAACAATTTTTCAACAGTTTAACAATCTTTTTTAATCACTTTATTAATTGCTTTAGTTTTTTAAAAAATAGTTAACTTTTTAATATACCCAATAAACTGTTAAACTATTTTGTTGTTAAACTGTTAATTATATAATAATTTTCGTCAGTTTTTTCTTTTATCAATTGAAGAAATGCTTATTTTTTTTTGAAAGAGGAACAGAAAAGAAACTTTTATTTTATCAAATAATTAAATACAGTATAACTAAGTATATAAATGCATAGTATGTCAGATGAGTTTGATTAGGAACTGAGAAGAAAGAGTTGAATAAATATGGTTTTCAATTGATTTATTTGTTATATTGTCTGCTCTTAAAACGATAAGAACTTATTCAGAAAAGCAATTGATAGACGAGTTGTAGAGTTGGAGAAACAGTTTTATCAACGCTTTTTCAAAAGCTAATTGAAACGACGGCTTTCTGAAAGTTTTTCTAGCTTGTTATTTTAATTAATTCAGTTTTTATTATTTTAATATAAGCTATTGTTTTTGATTTACTCAACGTTATAGTAATTGTTTCAATTATAGTCAGTGATGCGAACAAATCGATTCTTAGATAAATTTTGTTGTTTTTCAAATGTATTTATTTTTGAATTATCTATTGAAAATTTTCAAACATTATTTAATTTATTTCAGTCTGTGTTATTTTATTTTGGAACTAGGTGCTATCATAGATAAAAATAAGTGTCAATCTGTCAAGAATTTCATAATAATTTATAAAATGCCCTAAACATTGACAGCAGATATCTGATGCAAACAAATGTTTTATTCAATATTGAGATTCTCCTCATTATTTGAACTAAAGTAAAACGATTTAAAACCTAATTACTTGAAATATAATTGTTTTTTAGATTTTCCTTCAATTTATACAAACTTATATTATGCAATGAGAAAAAGTCTTTTTAAATATTTTATTTATATTTAGTTTTTACATTACATAAAGATATTTATAGTTAAATAAAAAAAAGTCATTCGCTTAAGGAAACAGAAAATTGAATACATAATGAAGAGTTGAAAGTAGATCATGAAAACGGAATTACTGTTCGGTATAATATAGTAAACAAAAAATTTACTCAAAACAGCTTCTGAGGCGACTTTTGTAAACTTTTTTTTCTTCTTTCAAATATGTTTTCTTCGTTAATAAAAATTTGTTTTTTATTTTATCGCAAAATCCATATTTAGAAACAGACAGTATTTTTATGATTTGGAAAAATAATTGGACAAAATTAAACTTTTATTCTTAACATAACACTTATACATAGTTTGGATTATGTGTTGTTTTGTTTATGAATTTGATTTCAATGGATTACAATTTGATTTTAATATTCAGACACGAATTTTAACTCTTATTTTAATGTTTAAATTTTTTTTAAATCTGTTTATATTGTGCTTTAAATCAAGTTTTTTCGCTTAAATTTTATTTTTAAACTAAAATATAATTGCATTAATAAGTGGAAAAAACTGACAAAAGATTCTTTCAGACTAAAAAAGAGCCGAAAATATCTATTTTTAACGCCTTTTCTCAAAATTCAATACAAATTTAAAGTTTAATTCAATAATGATTAGCAAATCGAAGAATTGAACACATTTTCGCAACTTATCAATAGTGCACTACATTTTGTTTCGATTCTCTAAAAACTTTTATCTTATTTTTTCTATTATTTATGATTTTAATAAAAAAAAAGATTTCATGCCTTAGTGTTATTGTACTCCCACTGATAAAACGACTTAAGGCAAGAATTTCGTTTCACTCGATTAGTATCGGATTATATAATCGGAATTAAAAATCGAGAAAAATAGAGAATAATAATAACAAATAATACAAAAAAGTAGAGAATATATAAATAAATGATTTAACAAATGAATGATTAGCTAAACGGTTATCACATTAAAAGTGTGGAATAGTTTAGGAATTATTTGTTTGAAAATAGTGTTAAAAATTGAATCAATTTTACATAATTTGGAGAAAAGGTGATAAAAGAGCCAACCAGCACCCGGCCCTCACTTCCCTACATGTGCTGTGGCTCCGGCAACACAATAGAGTTGTGAATGAACTGAAACATATAAATCCGCACTGGAATGGAGAACTGTTGTATGAAGAGGCCAAGTATGTGCTCTTTTCAAATGTTTTGCTTTCAATGAATTTAATTTCAATTTCGAAAATCCTAACAAAGAAGTGATTGTTGTCTCTCAACAGACGCATAATTGTAGCCCAAATGCAATTCGTGACGTATGCCGAATGGCTTCCCCTCGTCATAGGACCGGATGCTATGAAGTTCCTGAAGCTGTCGGTGCAGTCGGATAGTTATACTGATTACGACCCTCACGTCAACGTCGGAGTACTGAATGAGTTCGCTGGCGCGGCCTTCAGGTTCGGTCACTCTCTAGTCAACAGTGTTTTCGCTGAAATACTACCGAATGGCAAGACTTCGGGCTATCGTTTGCGGGAATTCTTCTTCAATCCATTTGGCTTCTATGACGGACAGTTGGATTCGGTACTGCGCGGCCTTATCAGTCAAGCGGCACAGAACAGGGATCCGTTCATCTCTTCAGACATGAAGAATCATCTCTATCGGCCCAAAGACAACCCATACGGCCTCGATCTGCCGGCGTTCAACATACAGAGGGGCAGAGATCACGGCATTGCTGGATATACTCGTTATTTGAAGTTCTGCTTCGATGAGAAAATCTCGCACTGGAATCAATTGGACCAATATATGCCTACCTCTCAGAGAATGCGATTCCAAAACCTTTATAAGTATGCATTCATTCTGTTTATTAGATTTACAAATAATTCATTACTATATTTTAAATTTAATATTTATTTTGTTATTATCTAACTTATAGATCAGTTCATGATTTGGATCTCTTCTCCGGAGGTTTAGCTGAATACCCACTACCGGGCGGTGCAGTCGGGCCCACATTTACCTGCATTATTGGAATACAATTTTATAATCTTAAATATGGCGATAGATTCTGGTTTGAACACAGGAATCAAGTTGGAACTTTCACACCAGGTTTGGCTTTACTTAGATATTTGCCATTAATTTAAAATATTGATTCAAACATAAAATTCGGTTTTTGATTCATTAGAACAATTACATCAAATCAAAAGAATAAGTTTAGCCAAACTGATTTGTGCCAATGGAGATGACATCGAGTTTGTTCAAAAGAATGTCTTCCGAGGAGAGTCTGCTCGGTATTTGAAAATATTATCTAATTAATCAATTCATTCAACAAGTTTGCAAATTTTAATTTAATCTTAACTTGTTCATTGCAGCAATCCAGTGGTACCATGTAAAAGTCTGTCCGATTCAAGTTTAGGTCCATGGAGAAATAGTGCAGCAGGTACTCTAGGTTAACCCAATTGTACCGGATATTAGCTTAAAAAAGTCTTTTAATAAATAATTATTTTTTAGTCACAAATTTTTTACTGATATCTAATAAACATCGAAACAATTGCCTGTTTTTCACAATACAATTACATTTATTCTCATTTTTAATGTTTGATAAATTCTAAAACCGATTCACTACTACCTAACTATTAGGTCCATATTATTCTGCACCACATCCACGTCCATTATCACAACCATATCTGCCCCCATCTCTACCACTCCATATACCAGTTCATAAAGATTATACAATCAATTCTGTCTACTGAAAGCTGTTCCACTCATTCCGATCACTCATGTCTTCCTCACATTATCTTCTTCTACCACTACTACCACTCCTTAAATGTTTTTCCACCACTTCTTCCGCTTCCACTTCTTCTACGGTTTTATTTCATTCGAATCAGACGTTAATAAGTGTTATATAAGACTTCATCCAAACAAAACATTTGCTCACATTTTTTGATTGTTGACTATTTTTAATTAATTATGACATTTCATTAAATTAGTGCCACTTTTTTTTAATAGTCATTCCTGTTTTAGATATTAATTTCTTTATTTGTGTAAACCATTAGTGCACTGATATAGGGGTCAATCATTTTTTTTAATTGAAAAAGATTTTAATTAAAAACTAAAATAAATAAATGAATATAAAATTCGAGACAAATTCAGGTAATAGTGTAACTATTTATAGATTTCTTAAGAATATACATAATTTACTGGTTTTCCTGTTTTTAAGACATTTGTATTAAAAATAATGGAATTTAAGAGAAATTTTTTAAGTATTGGCACCAACGATAAATTTTAATATATAAGTAATTTGTTGTAAATTATTAATTGGCTGTAATTTTTGGTTAAATACAATACAACAAAAGGATAATGAATTTGTGCTAAAAAACTTAATATTCCGAAAATCATTTTGATTATTATAATCATTATTGAGCGAAACATTCTTTATATGTTTATACCACTCGATCGCATTCTCCGCTAAATTAGTTTGACTTTTAATTGTCTTTTAAAATGAATTTTAATTTAAAGGATAGAGTAATTCGTGTAATAAGTTTTGGAATGAATCCATTGAACTTCAAAAGTTAATATGTTATGTCTTGAAGACTACGAATAATTTAAAGTGTTATACACCTATTATACACCTAAGAGGACCTAATTTACATTACTTTGAACTATTGTTTTACAAATTGTTTATAAATTATAGTAAATAAAAAATATACTAAACTTAATCTGAGCTTCTGTGGCAACAAAATAATTTAGACTTAAAAGATCAATTTAATTTTGAAAAACTATTTTTTATGTAAATTATATAAATATTTTAAAGATTTATGTTTAAGTTAATTGTGTTTAGATATCCAGATAACATATGATAGGAAAAGAAGTTTTTAAACTAATGTTTACAAAAAAATTTAAATATGATTTTGGAATAAGTTTTATCTCAGGAATTGGAGTAATAGTGCATTTGATGTATAAGACGATTCACTTTTTACATTGCGTTTTAAATCTAATCTTTTGAAAACAATTTTGTTTTCTCCAAACCGCAGGTATTCTCTTCTCTTCGTTTTTTTCCAAACATATAATTAGATTATAAACTGATTGTTTCGATCCTCACTTCACTAGTAATGCTATAATTTAGTAGAAAAACCTGAATTTAAAACTACTCTTCTCTCGATTTATCCGAAGTAGGCCAACAAATCTCCAGATCTGCAAATTTCCGTCGCCTTAAACTCACTTTTTTCAATTATTTTTAAACTGTTTTTTAAAAAAGACTTTTATTCTCTTATTTAGATTTCTGTTTCTTATCTTTTATTTTGACTGAAAGAAAAGTTTTATTTTATTCACTCTATTGACAGATTTTATGCTAAATATCTGATATAATCAGATAATTATAGCAATTTATTGACTTGAACAAGTCAATATCTATTATTTGACACTTAATATTAATGTTCAAACATTTAACTATTATTTAGTGTCAGAAGAATTGAAATATCAAGACTTATAAAGTACTCAAAAGTTTTTTAAAATACATTTTATTTTTATTTATTTTATTAATACTTTTGAACCAAAAAATTGAGTTTAACTATATTTGGATGAAAAAAAATGTTAAGCCATTTATTTGGAAGTCATAATAAAATAAACATGTTAAATGCATTATTAAAAATATCAATTAATTATAAATAATTTTGTTTGTTTGATTTGTTTGAATTTTCGGTGTTGTATAAGAATATATCATTTATTAAATTATTATTTGATTTACTATTGAATAAAATATATAATAAAATCTATTTGTTATTATAAACCCAATTAAGTTGGTCTCCATATATGCAAAATATAAAAAGACTTTTATTAAGTTATTTCAAAAGAATATCTGTTTTTAGTTTTATTTAAAATACTTTTGTGTTATTTGTTTATCATTGAAATTATCAATAAAAGTCAATATTTTATTTAAACTCAATTTAATAGAAATGATTGAAAAGATAATAAACCAATTAAAATGTTTTAACTAAATTACAGGTAAATACTCTTAATTCGTGTATTAATAGATTTAGAGAAAAGTTTTAAAATAAAAATAAAATTTAAGGTTTTTATCAAAGAATCTATATTTGGATTTGCAATAACTTTAGTGAAATAGCGCCACATATTAGGCATACATTCAATTCAATCGTATGTTTCGTCACATTTTGGTCTGTATTTCAAAACATAAATAAAATTAAGTCAAAACAAAACAAAACAAAAATCAAATTAATTGTCAATTGATTTGCTTTAAGTGAATCGAAATATGAATGATTAGAATATAAATAAATATAAAAACTAATTGTATTTATGATATAATTAAGAGAAATGTCACCAAAAGGTTGTATATTATTGACAATAGGTCTGCCGTCGTCTGGAAAAACACTTTTGACTAATAATTTGATTTCGTATTCAAAAGTGTCTCCAATTGTCATAAACACTGAATCTATTGAATCGGTTCTCGTCTTCTATAAGGTATCAATCGATGAATTGATTCCAATTAGTGAACAATTAATTAAAGTTAAGACAAATACCGGCTTTTGGAGACAATTCAGACAAAACTTATTGATTGCGACAAAAGTTTTCGTCAATTATTTGATTAATAATAACAGAAATGAAATAATTAGTTCAGAAGTGAAACAAATATTTGAATCAATTAAACGACAAAACAATATATCAATCAATGGATCAAAAAGTGTCGAAAACTTTGTTATAATAATTGACGACAACTTGTATTACAAGTCTATGAGATATGAATGGTTTCGGACATCAAAAGAGTTGGGATTAGGTTTCGCTCAAATTATGATCAACTGTTCCCTCGATTTAGCCATAAATAGGAACCAATTGAGAAGTGAAGACAAACGTCTGCCCAAAGAGGTTATCATTAAAATGTTTGATCGCTTCGAATGTCCGCAAAAACGAGGCTTTGAATCGAAAACACATTTTGTTTTCGCCGAAGACTTCGATTACAGTATTGGCTCTGATTTGGTTCAGTTGATCATTGATGGCATCAATAGTCCTGCTGTCGATCCAACCATTCAGTCGACGCTTGAACTCGAGTTAGAGTTAAGACAAACACTTAATACCGAATCCAAACATAATTTGATTCATAAAATCGATTGTATTTTAAGACAAATTATAAATGAATTTATGAATCAATCGATTGATAGAAAAACTATTTCTAAAACTCTTATGGAATCGAAAAAGTGTTTATTAACTGATTTGAAGAAATCGATTGACATTTTGCCACAAAATTTAATCCAAGATATTATGGAAACCGATTCGACTCTTCATTTTAGTCATGAAATCAAAATGTTTTTCAAAAATTTATTATTAAATAAATGAATTAATTATTAAATGATCTTGTTAACTTATTTGTTTAAATATAAGAATCTAGTGTATATTAAATATAGAGCTAACATGCCAAAACTTAGTTTAGACTTAGTTCGGGTTTTAATCAAAACCTCAATAATAGGCAATAATTAGGAGAAACCAATGAAACTTAATTGCGACCAAACACTTCATTTATTTGTTTAAGTAATAATATTGGCTAGGCTTGGCTAATATTTGACTTGTTATTTTTTGTAAACAATCAAGGTAGAAACATAGAAAAACTTTAGATAATTGAAAACCAGTAATAAGTTATTGAACAGACCTGAGCGCCACTTGTGTTCCAAACAGTTTAGACACAACTTATTGTTTACAGTATTTGAACCCAAATTAGTTGAAACTAACTTTTCGACAATGAAATCAAATACAATCCGTAATCCAGTTCTCACTATTCAAAGCGATTGGTCGGAACAGATACGTCGGTATGTCTTCTCATTTAGACCAATCCAATTAATCCAATCAATCAATTAATTAATTAATCCGTTTCAATGACAGACCCACAGCTAATATATGGCTCACATCGAAGATTATATCCCAAAACAGTTGTCACCAAAACATTCAATTCAAAGATCAAAAGCCAATCGATTGCTCCGATTTCGATGTTATTTACTCTTCAAATGTATGCATAAAATAGTCTTTATTTCCGATATTATTTGCAATAATAATAATCATGTTTTGAATCGATTACAGAATTACTTAAAACTCTATTCAAAGGAATGGAAACTCATGTCTGCATTCATAGCACCCATTCATTCCTTTTCGGGCATTCATTCCAAACGAGTATTTCAATATTTTTTGAAAACAAATTATCACTTATTTTGTGACAAATTAACAAAATATTTGATTGTCTTTTAAACAGATCTCTTCAGTTGATGTAACGAATGGCGGACTCGGAGTGTCTGCGGCTGCAGATAATGAGTTAAGAGTTTGGGGAACAACCGATGGTGTGGTCAGAGTATGTCTTATCTATTTATATATTTTTGGTAATCCATTACTGAATTAATTATTAATAAAAAGAGACAACTTATTGGACACGTATTTGAGCCATATTTTTGCCGATTCTTTCCGTCCGGCGAAGTCATACTGAGCGGTGGTTCAGATATGCAGATCAAGATCTGGTCTGTTATTACTGGCAAATGTGCCGCTACTCTGATTGGCCACAAATCGGCAGTTTTGGACTCGGCTTTTGTAGAGCGCGGAAGGAATATAATCACTGTTTCTCGCGATGGAAGCGCTAAGTTGTGGGACTGTGGGTCCAGTGCTTGCATTGAGACCTTAATTCAGTTGGAGTTCGGCAACGCTATCAATACCTGTGCTCTTCAAACCGTTTCTCAAAACGTAGAGCTCGGGCTTCGACAGAGAGGACCACTGCATGAGAAGGCCGTCGGCACTGAAAATAAACTATTACTCGTCGGCACCGAAAGGGGTAGTGTTTTTGGTATTGGTGTGAATAGTAATAAAAAGGTATTTACTATCAATTTCTTAAATATTTTGATTAATTCTTAAATAAATAAATAATTTTGATTTAGATTTTTGAAATCCCAAACAAATCATCAGTAAATTCATGCGTTTTTGTCAATGAATTCAATTTTCTATTCGGTTCACAAAGCGGTGAAATTGAGTTAATTGATGTGAGAAATACGGATAGAGTTCTTAAATGTTGGGAAACGTCTGCCTCTCCCGTCCTCTCTCTAATGCCGTTAACCCATAACAATAATTCCGGTTTCTTCGTGGGTCGGGCGGACGGGTCGGCGCTCTATCACTACTTAGACATCGATAATGAAACTCTTCAGTTAACTGGCCCTGACTTCGACGCCATCAACGGTATGGCCAGAGATGACAAACATGTGTTCACTGCCTGTAGAGACGGAATGATTAGAAAATATAATATAAATGCGGTTTTGAACTAACAATTGAATTCACGATTTGCTCGATTCGACATATTTTGAATTCAAATTTATATTTCAATTAAACGAATTTTTTTAATTAAACTATTTTTCAATTCAATTATATTTAATATAAATTCAATTTAATTGAACACCGAATGGAAGGACAGATATCTCAAGAAAGTGATTCCAATCAGAATCGGAACAATAGAAACCCAGAACTAGAGAATTGTGCGATTTGTCAGTCAATTGTATCGAATCCTTCACTGACCGACCCATGCCGTCACAAATTCTGTCTGAATTGCATCAAACAGTGGTCTCGTAATCACAATCGATGTCCGATTTGTCGAAAATCTTATCGAAAGATAATCTGTAATATAGTTTCGGACGAATTGTTTGGCGAAATTCCAGTTCTATTGTTCGCTCGACTGACGGCTCTTTGCAATCAATATCAGCGCCAAAGAGGTGTTGTATTCAAACGGTTGGAACAAAACAGACAAACACTTAATTGTTTGAGAGATTTCAACCAAAACTTAGACCAAGAGCTGAAACGACTGGACGCAGACATCACTCAATTCAATACAGTCTTGAGTTCGGACTCTCCGACTGAAGTCATTTACTTGAATGCTCTCAACGGCAGAGAACAGGAAATCCGTTTAATCGATGTCTTTGCAGTCAATGAAGATACTGAAGACAACCAATCGAATGATTCGATGCCATCTCTGGTGTCATCTAGTTCTCAAATCGATGAAGTCCATTCTCTCAGCACATCCAGTTCTCCCGGGTCTCAATTCCATGTAATGGAATCTCTCAGTACATCGAGTCCTTCCGGCCCTCAATACAATGAAATTGATTCTCTCAGCACATCCAGTCCTTCCGGGTCTCAATTCCATGGAATGGAATCTCTCAGTACATCGAGTCCTTCCGGCCCTCAATTCATTGAAATTGAATCTCTCAGCACATCTAGTTCTCCTGGGCCTCAATTCGATGAAATTGATTTTCGTAGCACATGCAGCCTTCCCGGCCCTTTCTGGCCATGGACCACAAAACCATATTCGGTTTCAGACGATTTGGTCAATGATTTGGATGAAGAGGTGGACGAATGGAGCGATGGAAGTGATGGAAGGGATCAACGAAAACAATTCCGAATATATTTAAAAAGAAAATATTCTTTAGTTTTCAACGATTCGAGCGATTCAGACAATTCAGACAATTGATCGCAAAGTAGTTATTGAATACAAAATCAATGAATAAAATGTAAATTAAAATAATTGTGTTTTAGATTTATTTTAAATATTGTTTAATTAAAATATAAATTTGCAATTATTGTTGGCCAGGGATGGCAAACATGTGTTTACTGTCTGTAGAAAATATAATATAAATGCGGTTTTGAACTAACAATTGAATTCACGATTTGCTCGATTCGACATATTTTGAATTCAAATTTATATTTCAATTAAACGAATTGTTTTTAAATAAAACTGTTTTTCAAATCAATTTTCTTTATATAAATTCTATTGAATCCAACATCAAATGGAAAGACAGAAATTGAGAGAAAGGAATTCCGAACGAAAGAATCGGAACAAAGGTTTAGAATTGGACAATGATTTGAAGGAATGTCCGATTTGTTGGTTAGTTATATTGAACCGTTCGCTGACCGACACATGTCTTCACGAATTCTGCTTCGATTGTCTCAAACAGTGGTCTCGTAATCACAATCGATGTCCGTTTTGTCGACAACTCTATCGAAAGATTATTTGTAATATAGTTTCGAACGAATTATTCGACGAAATTCCGGTCGAAGAACCCATTCAAGTGAGCGATTCCGACCGAGAAGTCCAGTCTATAGTACAACGAATTCTATTATTCTCTCAACTGATGGCTCTTCAGAATCAATATCAACTTCAAAGAAACGATTTGTTCGAACGGTTGAAACAAAACAGACAAAGACTTAATCGTTTGAAAGAGTCTGAGTCTAAGTCTGGGTCTGAGTCTGAGTCAGAGGCAGAATCAGAGTCAGAATCAGAGTCAGAGTCAGAGTCAGAGTCAGAGACTGAAAGTGAGACTGAATTGAGAGAATTGATTCAAAACATAGAGACAGAGTTGGAAAGACTGGACGCAGACATCACTCAATTCAATGCGATCTTGAGTTCGGGCTCTCCTTCGCTCGAAGTTCTCTCAAATGCTCTCAACGGCAGAGAAGTGGATATCAATGTTATCAATGTTATCAATGTCTTGGATGTTATCGATGAGGGTTTGGATGAGATCGCAGACATTGAAGACAATGATTATAATGAAGAGAACGAATCGAATGATTCGATGCCGTCTCTGTTGTCAGATTTCAATCCTCAAATCAATGAGTTTGCTGGACCTTCAGGCTCTTCAACTCCTTCAAACTCTTCAAGTGCTTTCAGTTCTCCCAGACCTCCCAGGCCTTCCAGTCCTTTTGGTTCCGTTTCAGGCGATTCAGCCATTGATTTGAATGAAGAGATGGCCGAACAGAGCGATGGAAAGAATGAAAAGCAAAGACAACAAAACAAAAGACTTACAAAAAGAAATCATTCCTCAGATTCAGATGATTCGGACTATTGTCCACAAAGTAGTAAAAAAACACAAAATTAATGAATAAATTGTTAATTAAAATAATTGTGTTTTGAATATATCGACGAATAAATTGATTGTTATTTTTAAAAAATTAATTTAATTAAATTAAAAATTTGTAATGAATTTGCACACAATCTTGATTGCCCGATGAGAACGGGTCGGCATAATTGCGATGTCTGAGATCAAAAGAACTTTTATCTTTTAAAAAATTATCTTTTGTAGAAATGTTTTTAATTAATTTTAAGTGTAATTTATTTATATAAATAACTAAATATTATAATTTATAAATTTATTTTTTATTTGGTTTTATGAAAAATAAATAATTATAGAATAGACAGAAAAGTCACAAAATTTGAAATATATGTTTAAAAATATATAACTTTTAATATTTATTATTATTTTTTGTCTATCAATGCATTTAAAGAATTATTATTAATTATACGAAATATTAAATTCATTTCGGATTTGTTTTTGTAACTTCTTTTGGGTTTTCCGAAACGCTTTTATCGCTTATTTGCTTCGGTTTGTCTTCAATTGTCTTCGAATTTAATTTATTTTTATCTTTAATATTGATGGTTGCGCCTGTCCTTGAGTCAATTGTATCAATGGTATCGGTTTTGTCGCCATCACTGTCCGAACTAGAGTTTCCCTGTTTAGGGATCGGGTTATCCGTAATCTCCTTTTTCCCACCCGGAGATAGATATGTTGTTTTACACCATTTGAGACATCTATACAAAGCTATCATAAAAATAAAGCCAAAACCAATCACAGTTACGACTATCAGCACAATCAGCCAACTGGGAGTCGGTTCGTATGGATTCTGATTTGGAATCGGTTTCACTGTTGAAGAAGTGGACGATTTGTTAATTTCAGTCATTTCTTTGGATAACTGTTCGATAAAATTATTTGAATTTAAATCAATTCAAATCAATCAAAACCGAATCGATTCGAAACCAATGATATTATATTTTCTAAGCGCGAGAATTATTTTTTAAATATGAATCAGACTTAAAGATTATTTTTCTAATTTGGTTTTTGTGTTTTGTATAATAAACTTTGAAATAATTGCGGAATTAATAAAATGCAAACATATTTATAAAATTAGTATTTTGAGAAAATTAGTGTCAAACAAAATTTAGAAATTAAACCATATTTTGGTAGACTTTCAAACATTTATTCATTTTATTTTAAAAATTAATTTTACTTTTGTTTGTTTTCGGACATTTTCTAAAGTAAATATTTAATACAAAAGAAAAATACAAATTATTTGTATCAAAACTTATTACTTTGAAGTTTAATTAGGAATTTTTCACTTAATTAATAGTTAATTAAATTTGTTATGTGAAGAAAATTGAGTTAATTTGGAAACATTTTCATAGCTTCGGTCCATTTGTATAGAGAAATGCATAGAAAGTCTATTTGAATGTTGAGTTCGTCGACAAACTCTTGATTAATAGTTGCTAACAATCCATATCTTCTAATCGCATCAATATTTTCATTGTAGGTGTCGTCTATCAGTGCCTGTAGTACTCTCAGCACTGATAACAATAATTCGGCAATTCTTAAAGTGAACGAAATTCTGCCGTCTCTGAAGTCAACTCGAGTCAACTCATTGGCCCATTCCTTATGGCTTTCATCCCATCTCTCTATAAATTGTTTGTAATACTGAGGGTTGGGAACACCTGTCAGGTTCTGGAGCTTTGGTTCGGGTTTAGCCGACAATCGGTACGAAACACATCTCAATAGCACTGACTGTGTGTTTGGTATACATGAGAAGTGCATATCAGAGCGACTATACCTCAGGAATGGCTTCAGTTGGATGTCAACCAATTTTAGCATTTTATTACGATTTACGGATGAATTGATACGAAATGTCGATTTGAGTGATGTTTGTGACCACTGTTTAGTCTCTTTTGACTCTTCATTCGCATATTCAGTACTTCCATCAATATATGTACTCATTATGAAGTCAATACTCAATTGGAAAGACAATTGTTTTAATGGCAGTGCTCTATAATCAAGTAATTGGCAATTAATTAATTGGTATTTATATTGGCTTTTTAGCCATTCATAACTAATTCTCTACTTATGAGTGTTAGAAAAAAATATTTGTTTAAATATTCATTAGATAATAGTGAATAAAATCGATATAAATTAGCGCTAATTATAATGACTTATTATAATAAAATTAATTCATACCTTAAACGCCTTTAAAATAACAAGTCTTTGTGAAAAAATAATTCGTTTTAATTAGTATGCAAATGCCAAACGCTTAGAAACAATATATTATTAATTATTAATATTAAAGTCATCTCTAAATCGGTCAAAAATAGTTTATTTCACACTATGTTTGAAGTAATAAAAACAAATTTTATTCCACTAAACAGTTTTAAGTGATTATAAAACTAAGGTTTTAACGAAAGAGTACAGTTATTTCAGTCAAAATTAGGATTAAAATTGAGTTTTTCTGTAAATTATTAATAAATTGAACAAGATTGTATCAAACAATTGATATAAACTTTAATCCCCAATAAATATTCAACTTGTAATTTAATCAAATTTTTATTTCAAACGTTTGAATTGTTTTTAAACTTGTAAAAATAATGTATAATTTAAAACTCTTCAATGTAAAACAAATTAGTGTTTAAGTTTATATTAATTACTTTATTTTTATATTAAAACACGTTTTTAAAATAAAATTTTGATTAAATTATAAGTTTAATACGTTTTATAAATTAAAGTTTATGTCTAAATTTGTACAATACAATCTTGTTTAATTTAATAATGTTTTATAGTTAACCTAATTTAGACTAAATTTTAAATAAACTGTAATTTAGAAACCGTTTATAGTATTTTAACAATGTTTAGAATATTTTGTTAAATTTTATGCTTACTTAAACTTAATAATTGAATTAATTAATTAATTAAATGACTTATTTGTTAAAAACATCAATAGTTTGTATATTTTACTATTTAATTAATTTTTAAAAATTGTTTTATTTAATACACATTAATGTAATAAATGAATAAAGGGAAACAAAAAATAAAATAAAATCAATATATTAATGCAACTATTAATTCTGAATTTTACTGGAGTATACGTATTACGTATAACTTATATAAAAAATAACTTACGTTTGGTAAAGGTAAGCTAGATTATTTTATTTACTTCTATGTCTCTTAATTTATATATTTATTATTTTATATTTTATTTCAATAAATATTTTATAAAATAATTTTTTTTATAGATAACTGAATTATATTCTATTTTTATATTGTTTTAAACATAAAAAAATAAATTATAAATAATGTTAAACCCAAACATTAAATAAACATTAAATTTATTTCAATTTTAATATAAATTTATTTATTAAACTATGAATAAATAATTTCAAATTAATAATGTGAATACAAGTAAATAATAATAATATTATTATTTTAGCTCAACTAATGTATTACTTTATATGCCAGACAATAATAAATTGAAAACATAATTCATTAATATTTAATCTGTATTAACAAAACAATTTTGTATAAGTATTGGTGATATTCAGAGAAGAAATATATTTATTTTAATTGATTTTTAATTTTGAATTCAATAACTGTTTGCATTGAAATATTGTCATAAATTCCTATTAGAATAATGTAATCGATATTTTAATTTAGTCAAAAGCATTTTAAGTGTTGTCTAGTTGAGTTGAATTTTTATTTTCCATGTTTTTACATAAGCTTTGAACAAATTATATTTGAATTGTTTGGAAAATGTTTTACAAAGTTATGATACTTTTATATACTTTTGACAGAAGATTGTCATTACTTTTATATTGTATATAAAGATTACATTAAATTTGTATTTTTAAAAATTCAATTACTATTAAATTATTTTATTTATAATTGTTTAAAACATTTAAGAATAAGAGATATTACTATATGTTATATGATAATTAATTATATTAATAAATTTGATGTATTTTTCGTTAATTTTATATAACAAATACGACTAAAAAGTGCGACTGTTTTGTAATGCAAAGTATTTTTTTATGAGATATACTAAAAACCTGTATTGAAAACCTTTTAGTGCAAAAGAAAGCAGTTTTTGTTTATATTTTAAACTCAATTTCTAAGTGATTTTTCAGTTTCTTCTTTATTGTAGACAAACATTACTTACAATGAACTACAAAATCAATGTTTTTTATGTAAATCTCTACTAAGTATTCTCGAGAGAGCCATAGCTTAGTTGAGGGAAGATAGAGAAGAGATCGAGAATTACGAGCCTATCGTTTGGCTGTTTGTATCGGAGAATTGAGATAAATAACTAAATTTAAGTATTTTATTAATACCCTTACTAAACAACTCTATTAATTATTATTATTCATAAAATTTAATTTAGAGTTTTATAACTTTTTCTTCTAATTACACATTTTTCAGAGAATACTTTAAAGAATTTTAATTATAATATGCAAATAATCGATAGAATAATGTACAGAATATTCTGCATATATTAGAGAACTAAAGCAATGAATTTTAAGGTCATTTTAATGCACTGCAAATGAATGAATAAATCAATCGATTCGATAGTTTTTTTGCCGTAATTTTTACCTAATATTGATATTTTCTCCAATTCCGATATTTTGCAAATTCTTATAAATGAGTTCAAAATTCAATAATTATTAAACTTTTGTTTAGAGCTCTGAAGCAATCACTTAAATACAATATTAGAGCAAAACATTAGTCATTAATTGTCTTTCTTATGCTCTCTTCTGGACTTATATCCCTTAAAAGTCGCCTGTATTTTGGTCGCCGCCTTCTCTACCTCCGGGTCATTTAGGTCTATGTCGGCCTAAATGGGTCGGAATGTGTCGGTAAGTGTCGGTATGTGTCGTATGTGTCGGTTCGGTTATGAGTTGTGTGAGAGGCCAGACATCAGACAATTAGAGGTTTGGGAATTTGAGAGAAAAAGAAAAAGACATTTAAATTCAAAAGTGCGTTAAAAAGGTTTACACATATATAGCAATTGAAATTGAAATTAATTAATTCAAATAACAACAAGAATTCTGTTAAACAATTGATTTAATTAAAACAAACATTCGTTTAATCAACAAATGAGATAAATGCAAACACGAAGACAAACATTGGGTACAATTATTGTGAAACTGACTTGTTTTCTGATTTTAAAATCAAATTCTATTGTTTTCGTATATTTAATCCCTTTTTATACCTGATATACAATTTTAATTCATTTAATTCTTTATGAGTTGATTGCTAATGAAGTAATTTGGCTTTTATTGGAAATCAATTCAAAATAAATTTTTAAATAATAATAATCACAAATAATGACAATCATAATTCATAATCAATAATTCATTACAATCACTAAATATTAAATTTTCGAAAATTATATAAAATAAAAATTTGATAACTTTGTCAAAAATATTAATCAAAATAACAAAATATCAATATATAAGCATGCAACTTTAGTGATTATTAAAAAAACGTATAATAAACTTAAAAATTTGGTTCAGTGTATCGAACTTTCGCTATGACTACAAATTATTTTTATAACAATTTATTTAATCGATTCATAAAATGAAAACAAAAATAAGTGAAAATAAAAGCGAAAAATAATAATTGGAATACAAATTGAAAATATGTAATAATCAGAATCAAAATGAAATATTATTATTCATTTTTTACGATTTCATCGGACACATCCCCGGGCTCTGCCTTCTTAGGACTTCCCTCTTCGCTGTTTTCGCCGGACTTTTGCTTTTTGATGTCTTTGCGGACTTTGTAGCCCTTGAAGCCGGCCTGGATGGTTGTCGCCGCCTTGTGCTCGTCGGTCGCATTGCTCGGACTCTGTCGGCATTGACATTATTTTTGTAATTAATTCTAATCATATACTAAAATATTCATTTTTCAGATAATGTCGTTTTGAAGATAGTTTTATTTTGTTATTCAAGCTATTTTACATATTCTTACAATTTTTACTATCTAATATCCTTGGTGAATATTTTGAATTAAGTCAAAAGCACTTGAAATCGACTTTTTATATTAAATTATTTTCATATATTGTATATAATATGACTTTAATAATAATAATATAAATTTAAAATATTAATTAAATGCAAGTAAATAGTCTTGCATATATACTTGATTAATCTTTTAAAATTGACTAAGTAATTATAATAAACTTATTAATTGACGTAAATATATATTGCGTCATATAATCAGACTCCGCAGTAAATTATTTTTTCAATGTGTTTTAATTATTTTTGCAAAAACAACATGTAACACTTTGATAATTCAAATAATATGCTAGATAAAAAATAAGAGAAACAAATCGAATGCAAACCTCGTCTTCTTGTTTCATAGTCTCAGTTTGAGTGTCAGTCTTAGTCTCTGTCTTAGTCTTAGCCTCAGTATCAGTCTCTGAGTCCAAATCCAAATCCTTCTGCGATTGAAACTCTTTTCTAGTTTGATATCCCCTGAAATTCGATTGTATAGTAATGGCGGCCTCTTCTTCTCGAAAGCCTTCTTCTCCTTCTTCTCCTACTTCTTCTTCGTCTTCGTCGTTGTCGTCGTCTTCTTCTTCGTCTTCCTCTTCTGCTTCTTCTTCAGACTCTTCTCTATTCAATGTCTCTGAGAATAAAAATTAGAGACAAATAAAAAATAAAGAAATAAATAAATAGTTAAATCAAATTTATTTTTAGAGTCAAATCTAATTTAATATTTTCAGATAACGAGATAATAGAAAAAAGAAGAAAAGAAATGAATAATAATAAAAAATTTCAGAAACCATAAGTGATAAGTGAATTGAATTGAATCGAAACGAATGTATGTACAGTATGTCTGTACGGGTTGTGAACTCGCAATTGTGATATCGAGTATCAGTAAAAGTCATAAAAAAGTTTTATATTTTTCTTTTGCGTCATTCCGCAGCACACAAATAGAAAGCCTTAAATTATTTTTATTCAAACATTAGATTTGAAATTAAGACGAGTGTAAAGTCTTAATCTTGTCGAGTGGAGCGTTAAATCAATAAATTGTCTTCAAATCTTTGCTTGCTCTAAGTTTATAATAACATGTCATAAATACTAACACTCGTTATTGACTGTCGTTAGGAAAACCACATTAAAACGCTTTTAATGTTTTGCAATTAAATCAATTTGAATGTTATTTAGTCTAAGTGTGTAAGCGCCGACATCTGTTCGCAAACGAATAGTCGTTTTTCTATTTACTTTCTATTCAGTTCCGAACAGTTCTATAGTTCAAGTTATCCGTGTCTTCACTAAATGAAAGTCAATAATTAAGTTGGTATTCAATTGGCACAGAAAATAAAATAAGAGCACAATTCTAACCCATATTTGTCTTATAATTGTCTCTAATCTACACTATAGTTGACTCGATTTCTAATGAATAGTTCGACACTCATTCAATCGATAGAAGAGTATATATGTCGTACATGTCGTTCGAGACTTAAATAGTTGAGTACTGAACGGCTGACTGAACACAAAAACTAGACATTCATTGCCTCAGCCTCTGAGTCTACGTCTATGTAAAAGAACTGTCTATTTGTGGGATAGAATTGTCAGAATTGTTAGATTTGCCCGAATTTAGATTTTATTTCATTCAACATAATAACCGGTCAAACAATAAGTAGAATATTCGCGGTTTTTAGGCCTTTATGTTTGTCTCAGATATGAATTCTCTGAGCGCTGACACAGGAATTCATTGAAATAGACACTCGAAAAAAGTTTTATTCCGTTTTTGCTTCCATTCAATCACATCTCCAGTTATGACATATAAGAGTCGATTTATCATATTTTTATCAGTTATTATATAAAGGCTGAACTTAATGTGTTGTTTGTGTAGCTATAGTAGTGTTAGTGAGTATTATATTATAATTTATATAATATTTTTATGATAAACAAAATTCTTGGCAATTCACGGCTCATAACATTTGTGTGAAACACAAATATTAAATATTAAATATTATAAGAATTTTTCTAATCTTTTACTTTATTAGTTGTGTTCTATAGGTCAATAAAATTATAATTTCACAGTTTTTTGCTCTATATTGAAGTCAAGACTCACTCAGAATAGAAAACCACTTTAATTATACGAATATTTATCTTATGGTTAGTTTGCAAACATCGAATAAGCAAATGAGTAAGTTAGAATATTAATTGTGGACAATTCATTCGTTTTGTATTTACAGACAACCAATCGATATAAATGTTAAACAATTTTTTTTATTCTGACATGTTTGAAAATAATAGCTGAAAAGATTTTTTTTATATTTTATGCTAATATAAAATTTATAAATTAATTTAGATTTTAAAAACATTGATAAAATTTATGAGTTTATAGACTTTGGTTTTAATCAGATAATATCTGATACTTTAATTATTTTTAAAGATTTTTATTCAAATCATGTCTTCCTATTATTTATTAATTTAAAAATAGATGTATTTTTAAATTAAGTTAAAATGATTTTTGTTTACAATCGATAATTCAAAATATTTTATAAAATATATCATTTTTGAGATTTAATTTAATGATCGTTTGTGTAATAAATGAAACTTTTTTAACAGTCTAAAATTTTCATCAATCAAGTGAATGGATCTAGATAGATCGAGAATTGGCGTAAATTATTTTATAAATTCTTTAGCTCAAAGATTCTTAATGTAAAATCATTTCTACTATTTTTTGCCTCAAATTTATCAAATTTTCAATACTTTTACAACTTATTCAATACGTCGATGACTAGCGTATTGTTAGTGATATCTATAGCCAAACAGATGTCAAACACTTTCAAATAGCACTGATTTTAGGCTCTAATTAATGTTCAAATAAAAAATATTTCAAAAATAAATTCCGCAAAAAATCTATTCATTTGAAAATAACTTTTCAAAAAATTCAATCAATTGACTAATTGTATAAAAATTTCTTTAAAAGTCAGATAACAAACATTTGCTTTTTATTATACACAACAATAAACTGTATTTCAATGCAATGAAACTTTATTTCTAAGCAATAAAAAATAATTTCCATTTATATAAATTGATTTTCTTCTAAATTTAAGTCTTAATCATTAGAAATAATTAAAATTCTGTTCACTTTTTCATTAGATGGCAAAAGAAAAAAGTTTATAACTAATTGTTTATATATTAGAATTCCGATAGAGTTCTGCAATGATTGAGAAATTAATTAAATGACATTTAGACAAAATAAAGTAAGTGATTAAATCTTATTTTGTATTCAATAGTTATTAATAACTTATTATTATTATTACAGTTTGCAAATAATTATTAACCATATTTTTGTCATTACGTTTAGCATTAACTGCAATACAATGTCTAATATATTAAAAGAAAATTCTCGATTCACTTAATAACTGCCTCTCATTAGTGGTTGACATGAAATATCATATTTTGTATCAATAATATGAAACTATTTTTTTATTGTCCGAAAAATTTTGAAATTCATTTCAAAACATTTCGATGACAACAAATATATATATAAAAATAAGTGCAAAAGTAAAAAATCGAGAAAATTATTCTGTAATAACCGAAAATATAAAAAAATAATATAAACTTAATTTTCTAGTTTTCAATTCTTATGGTTAGTTAGAGCACTGAGTGTCAAATCAATCAATTGATTAACGATAGGATCTCGTGACGGATCATAAAACTGTGTAACTTCCAAGAAGAGAGCTAGCTAAGATTTTCGATCAAAATTGACGTTTTCTTATTTTATACTTCAGAATGAATTATAGATAGAATACGAAGAACTAAGTTATTAATTCTAATATCAATTATGTTCTAATAAAATTGTCATTTGAATTTTTCAACAAGATTGAAAAAAAAATAATTTAAACCCAGCACTAAATTTATATAGAATTTTGAAAGATATTTAATGTTGAAATGTATTAAAAAATCTAACATTAACTCAAACCTGGATTGAGTCAAATGCGAATCGATTTTCTGTTTTTAGAAATAAAATTCTTTATAAAGAATAAAGTTTTTGATATTTTATTACCAGTTAATTCAATTCCATATTAACCTATTTTTTGTCAAATAGTTTTGGGGCGTTATATACGTTATATAACAATATGATATTTGACTTTACTTTTTCATTCTCTTAGTGTTTACAAAAACATAAAGAATACGATTAATAATTTCTCGAATTTCATATCAAATGACGAAAAACATATTAGAAATGAATATTTGTGTCGCTTATAGAAAATGGTTGCGAAATATAAAATAATGAGTTCAGAAGATAAAGTATTTCGCTTTTTGATGCTTTTATTCGACCAATAAATAAAAAAAAGTCACAATTTTTGCGGAGATTTTCTCCAGTATTTTCTTTGTAGCTTAAATATAAATATATCTATTTATGTCAAATAAGTCTGGATTAGAATAAACAGTAATTTATATTTATATAACATATTTGTCTAATGAAGTCGACACTAATGTTTCGAAATCAAACGAAATAATAGAGAATTGAGATCTAAAATAGTTAGACAATAAATAAATGAAATAAATATTTCCAATGCAACTTATATTTACTCATATTTACTTAAAACATATCAATTTCTAATGTTTGAATATTTCCAAATTGAATCAATAATTTATTTGCTCTAAAAACAGCAAAAATTCAACTAAAATAATGACTTTTTATTCAATTTCATTATTATTAAACAGAACTTTACTTTCAAACAGATTGCAAATAAAAAATAAAAAGTTTGATTAATAATAAAAAGAATTAGTTCAAGAAATTCGATACAACAGTACATATACGGAAAGAGTGATTGATTTTTGGACATTATTTCGGACAGAATTTCGACATTAATTCTCAAAGAGATAAACTCTCAATGTTTTCACAGTTCAGTCGACAAACATTTGTTCAAACGCTGCGTCGGTTTCGATATTTCGAATTAAGCCCTCTTTTCGAGAAATATACTTTTTCTCTTAAAAGGAGTCAAAATCTGTTCGGTTTAGTCATAAGATCTCGATTTAGTCGTCTAATCGAAGTTGACATTATTGTTAATCTGAGATATTTTTTGTCGTATTTAAAAATTATATACCGAATGCACTACTCGTTCCCATATGTATAGCAAAGATTATCTCAGCCCAACATATCTCAATCAAATCTATATATTGATTGAATGCTTTTAATATTGAGAACATTTTTTGTTATATTCGTAGTATTAGTGTAATTGTGTGGGAGAAGAGCTGAAGAACTGGAGAACTTATGTCAGTTCCACTAAATCAGTTTCCGATCATTTTCTTCAATACCCTATTTGGTAAATACCCGGATTTAAACTTTGCAATTGAGAATGAAACTTGATAACTTTTTCAATGCTTTTAATATATCAAGTCAAAAAGTTTTTGATCTATTCAAAGGAACTAATTACTTTGTACTTAGATAGTTTAGATTTCTAATAATAGATATAAAATTAAATTTAAAAATAGACCTAAATAATCAATAATCAATAAAAATAAAAATATAATAATAAATGCTAAAACAAATGTCAAACAAATTATAAAAACTATAATTTCATATTGATTTTATTTAATTGAAAAAAGTAGTTATATAACTTATATCTTGTCAAATTTTTTTTAATCAGTATCAATTAAATCACGTTTTCAAGCATGTGCTTTTTTGGTGCAAGGTTTATGATTTTTTTAAAAGGAATGTTTAATAAATATCAAATTTAGACCGAGTAAACTGCCTAGTAACTTATAAACCTTGATCTTGGCGATAGATTGAATTCAAAATTCAATAACAATATATATTATGATTTGGTTTCAATATTAGTATTCCGAGACATGAAGAAACGGTTCAATTGGATTGGATTGAAAGCAAACTGCTATTCATTTATATATTCCGAAACCACTATTTATCGAACTATTCGAGCGATAGACCAGGGATCGAGAAGGGGGGGGATCAGGCAAAAATCTCCCCCTGATTTTGAAAATTTGGATTTATCCCCCCCTAGCATTTAGTCCGAGAAAAGGTACCCCCCCCCTTCGGCGGCCGGCAAATTTTTTAAGTTTTTTGCCCAAAATTAGAAATTTTTCCTAAATTGGTGCTAAATCCGGTTTAAATCCAGTTAATTTAACTAAATTTAGTTTAAATCCGGTTTAA